>QNGE01001422.1:81730-167968 GCA_008508345.1 Paragonimus westermani | reverse complement strand
ACATCGACCATCTGCAACAGTGAGAACGCGCCCGCAACATCTTTCTCTTCAACAAAAGCAAGTTACCGACATATCATAAGAACATTTTCCAGGGTTAACACTTAAACTTCTGATTGGTTGGCGAACACGATCAGATCTACCATTAGATCCAGAGTGTCTGGGGGTGACTGGGAGAGTTTGGCGTGTTGACTCTGATGGAAATATATCCAGCTTTACGTCAAGGGGTAGCTGACTGTTGGTCCGTTGACATTTCTGTCTATCATCAACTCACCGTCTCAAGTGATTAACATGACGTGTCTAGATAAAGTTCCCAACTGCAGAGATAAGCGCGTCATAGGACAAAATTAAGTCGACCATCTGCAACAGTGAGAACGCGTCCGGAACAGTTTCCAATATGATAGTACTCATAATTATCAGTCATATAATCCGTGTGACCGAAACAATGTTAAAGTTCTTCAAGGCGTAATTTCCTCCCTTTCTTCGTCTTCACAGTTGACAAGATTTACTGCCTTATGCAAATAGGACTGGCACATTCTGCAACACTAAGAACAGTACAGCTCTGAAAGGTGAGATACCAAGAGCATCCTTTTGTTCTTGAATCCCACAGCTATTTCCAAACTCAACAAAACAACCAGCCATTGTTTTATCCCTTAGAGAAAGGAAAATCTGACCGAGATGTTTATTCATCACAATTTCTTGTCTGTTGGGCCGTTCATTATACTGGCCACGGAAGATGATGAATATTTTGACCTTACTATCCATTAATTCTGAGCTCTAACGTGTTATTGATGTCCGGTCGTAAGTTCGTACGTCTGCTGTTCAAGATACTTATCACCTGTCATTTGTCCTATAAAACTTTTAACCGTGAACCGTGTTCTACCGCATGGTAATCACTGTGCTCCGGCTATGTTATGATTTTTTGCACAAACCTTAACATAATATTTGACTGTTTTAGGGATCTGTTCATTTCCGATGGACTTTTCTCAAGTTCATTCAAGATTCCGAGAGAGATGTTTCAAGAACACCTTTCCGATTTTCTCCACAGACTGTACAAAATGTTCTTACTGAGTAAGGCTTAGAATTTTTCCAGCCGATTATTCATGATCATGTACAAACACTTATATTCTCAGAGGTTAATCACTCCATAGCTCCAAATTTGTCACCGAGAGAGGCAAAAACAACAGCAGTCGTAGAGAATCCTTGATTGCCAGTTCTTTTCATGCTGTTATTCAATCTCGCCTTCTTCGCGGGATTATGAATCCATTATGTGTCAAATAGACTACATCTAATTGCTGGGTCCATTGGTTGATTATTTGCCTATCTGTGGACGAATTAGCGTTGGGTGAATTGGTGTGATGAAATGCCGGTGGAATGATCATAAGTAACTCTCGGAAAGAATTACTTGCTGCGTTGTGCTAGTCATATACGTTTTCTTTGGGTAATTGTAGTGCAAATGTTTTCCCGCGAAGCTCCTCAGTTTTTCAAATATTGTTTTAATGCTCTGAAATCGATGCCATCTGTTGAAAACGGTTTTCACTATCACACAAAAATAAATTCAGATTGACCACGCAAATTTAGAACTCTTTGATTATGTTGGCGAAATTGTTGTCTGGTTAATTCTTTTACACAATGCTCGATGCCACACATTTTGAGCAGCTGATAACCATAAGATTACTGTTCATGTATATTTGTTAAGTTTCATTTCAGCATGCTGTACCATGTTCAGAAACAGCCAAACAAAACACAATACACACAAGAAATCCTAGTGTATTTAGTCTGTGCTTCAGGACCCAGCCAACATGTCATAAACGTTCAGATAGTAAACCTAGGTGTACTTGAAAAATAAATACCTCTCTCAAAAATGAGCAGTCTCTTGTTGTTGAAACAGAAGGTTATTTAATGTGGGATAAGGAATGAAATGAGATACCTGACACAGATACCGTTCACTCTGAATAATAGCACGCATTACAAACTTACAAAAAATATCACCCAGATCGCAGCGAAAAATGAACAGAGGAAACCGTTAACTGTTTGGGTGAATGATTTATCAATAATCGAGAATTTCACTGTTTCATACTCATGACAACTTACAGCAACATATCGGAAACTGAGTGACTTCACTTGATTGTGGTCACCCAGACAATGAACACAAAAACGTGAACAACATAACTAAGACATTGGGAAATTTGGTGCTGAAAGTCGATTTGGCTCAAAATCTGAATAGCAGTTTAGTCCAAAAACTGATACTGATACACAGTGTTGAATGATCACGAGGATGTCGTCCTTCAGATTATGATTGGGAATGAGGATAAGACTTTCTACACTCTGTTCACAAGTTCATATCAAGCGTAATAACTTAGATTTCTTGAATTCCCATTGTGTTACAGTCAACTTTATATGTGGTCACAGATTTATTACCGGAATCTGAAGGTGTGGCAGTTGTAGAGAAGGTTTATACACATGTATAATGCAAACTTGTAGGTGGTTCTAAGATATCTCGTATGGTCTCTTGACGTAGAAATTAGATGAGTGACGTTCAACAAGGGTAAACAACGATGGCAGAAAGAGCATACATACAGTATAATAGTTTGGTATACTGTATGTTTAGTTTCAAATAGGTTAAAACCAATATACAAGCATATTAATTCTGTACCGATCAAACCAGATGAGAGTTAACCACAACTGAATAACCGGTCATGGCAACGCAGTTACGTGTCGGTCCCTTAAGTTACGTGGAGTTACTTTGTGTGTTTGTATGCATACAATACATGAGCACTCACCGTTGTTGTTGGTTTTAACCACGTGAAAGGTTCTCTTGGCCACCCGTATGTTGTGTCAAATATGTGTCACCGGCCTTAGTCAAGGTACGTTGCATCAGTATTGCGAGATGCTTGGTACAACAAGTGCCCGGCCAGTCGTCTGTTATATTAGAAATATACCGACAGTTTCTACTGCCTGTGTCTCAACCATCTTTGTTTTAGTAACGTGGGGAAAGAGCTCTCATGCGACGGCTTACAAAAATACGGGAGCAGACTTCAAAGCACACACGTAAGTAGATGTTCTGGCAAACCTTGCACAACGTCCTCGGTGGATTACAAATGGACAGCCGGATGTTTTCTTAAATTCAACCGGCTAATTGTTTTTACACATCATGAGCTACTACAAATTCACCCAGTCTCTTAATGGGGCCACATGCGTATCGTTCGAGAAGATTGATTTCGCGGATCTGCGCCTATAGGTTCAAGGAGATTGACTGACATGACCCAAGATTGTTCAGGTTCTTTCCTGAAGTACGTTTTTCTGAGCAAACGTAGTTGACAACCTCATCATTTTGCTTGTGGACTTACCAACCTTCAATTCATGACGAACTGCTGACAACATACAACGCAACAACCCACGCTAAATTATTCCTTTATATCAAGCTCATCTCGGTTTGCATTTCAAGCACTCAGACTAGATATCGACTAATAACAATGCTCAAAAGTGTTTGGAAATAATAGACTACAGACTGACTGCAAAATACTGGCAGCAGACCTAATTTCGACTTTTAGAGAAGGATTGGTTGAACCAGCACGGAATGAATCGGACTACCACAGCGCAGTTTGCGTTCGAACTCTCAGTTGCGCCGATTTTCATCTTTTTCTGTTTAAGGCGAGCCAGGTGGTGAACAACACACTGATCTCAAAGTCAGATTGAATGGTGTGTAAGGCATACTCAAGTGTGTGTTATAGACATGAAAAGATGTGTTCTTTCAGAGGAGGCAAATTTAAGGGGTGGACGTGGGAAGTATGGTAAGCAAATCATATGAAAACATTTGATGCAGATTCTTCAAGTATTGTCGAGCTCGATATCAGGCGGATTTCTGATCCAAATGAAAAACAGAAACTGGCGGAGGTTAAGAAGAATGAATCTGTCACTAAAATTACACAGCTTAACATAAGCAGCTGTAGAGGAAGTCCTACTTTAAAATCAAGTGTCATCTAACACCATAGAACGGGCAGGTATTCTAATGTGAGTGTGATAATACATAGTTTCCAGCTAGGATTCACGACTCGTTTGAGTGTCTACAAATGCAGTTTATTTGACCGTCGTTTTTAGTTCCACCGTATGTTACTATTTTCACATTAGAAATGCTCCCAGCTAAACCATAACTGCTGAAAAATATACACGTGGCACATTTTTCATCCTGTCGCTGAGCCAGTTGTTTGCAATTCAGTGTTCGCATTCAAGAAGATTACCCATTGATGCATCTCAAATTAATATCGTGATCCGCCGAACTTTCCCGACAAATATAACATACTGATGACTATCCACCATGAATGGCGAGGACGAATGTCGATCAATTGAAATTAATTTCTCTCACATCTGCAAGCGTTGCTTAGTTTACTAAAGGAATATCTCTGTTCCCCAATTATCAAAGCGAATGTGGCTAGCTGTCCACAGATTGTCATTTACCCAAGTTGAAAAACAGCATGCCGCAAATGCCCCAATTTAATTCTCCTGCATCACTGTTGGAAGAAGACAGGAACACCGTAGAGGAAAAATCGCGCGTCAACTAGTGTGATGAGAGTAAGTTTGGCACGTGACTGTCTGTGACAGTTATGGTAGCAATTGTGGAAGTTGCTGTTTTCTGACATCAAGCTTCATCGGTAGAAAGATTAATAACTCATCACAACTGATAAACATCAGGGGAGATATACATAGCTTTTGTTACTGTGAAGCAAAATCAGAGAACCTAGCTATAAATGTGTTCAATAAACTGCGCCGATTCAGTGAAGCGACAAACCCCATTAAGAACGAGAACGATGTGCGGACAGATAGAGGTTATGCTTATAAGACGAGCAAAATCGAACCCATTAAGCAATATTTGATAGTTTCTGCGTTATGCCTGGAGTTATCACCTTCCAACTCACGTCCATCATCCCGGCTGACTTCCAGCGATTTCAATAGTGGATGATTCTAGTGACTACCAGCAAAACTGGATGAAATTGCTTTGACCCAACTTCATTCTAGTAGGTTTAATGCGGTTATCACAAATAGATGGTCTGGTGTAACATAGGAATATAGTTGGAACAGCTCAGGGAATCAATCCAATCGGTTCTGTTCAATCCCCGTGATCACTAATCGTTGTTTAGTCGCCATGTATCTGGATGATCATTCTCCCATTTTTCGGGGTTCTGAGTTGGGGCTTTCAACTTGCATAGCATTCTTGTGGTCCATTCATATCAGAAGGATTGTTTGTCAAATTGTTAGTTAATGCAGCAAACTTCGAAGTCCCCCCTCCCTTACCTGAAGCGTTGGGTGGACTTGGAAGATTCGTATTAAGTTGCGAACAGCCCGTAATTGGTTGATTCATTTTATTCTGCGACAAAACGGATTGCATCATTTGAAACATTGAGTCACTTCCATTCATTGAAATAGAACAGTCAGAAGAGAAAAATGACGACACGAATTCACTTCGCACACTGTCATCAGTCGTAAACGTGTGACTAGCATGAAAAGGAAAACAGGAAGACCTAAATGAGACGATTGAAAGCACAAATTGTGCTGGATCATGATTGGTACTCACTGCCCGATTTTTATTTTTAATCTTTTTACTTAGGTCTTCTTCCTTCTTTTTCGTGTCAGTCAGACGTTCACGTCTGACGGCAATGTGCGGAAAGAATTCATTTTAAAAAATGTAATAGTTTGAGAAAAAGAAAAGGGATGTTTTCACTGAAGAGCATAGCAAATGAATAAGTCAGCACAAACCAACGGCTATGATCTGACCTGAGTAGGATTCAAATTGGAATCCAGTCTCCCTAGCTTTGGCTGATTAAATTACTATACCATACCATACTCTGGTTTCATCTTTACTGCGTGGTAGAGATTTAATATTATACATTGCTGGAAAGCCGGAGTTTTGTTAAAATCTGAGGATGTAGGAGGTGAAAACATTTCGGAAAACAAAACGGGTGAACGCATGACACAATCCAGATGATATCCAAACCTAGTGTACACATTCTGGATACGGTTTTCTCTCAGGGACTGATAGTAGTCGTTCGGTTATCTACTGGAGTTTGTAAGTAATGACTACATTTCCTACTGAGGCGATCAGTTTAACTGACCATTACTCAAAAGCGGAGATGTCTGAGCTTTAACATGCTGTAATTTCATCTCCTAAGGGACACCACAGTGAATACAGTTACCTCATATATGTGTTCCCTAATCAGCTGTAGGTTGAATACCAACGAGGAAGAAAGTCTAGTCTAGTGCTTCTTTGCCAAAATGACGCTGTCTGAAAAGCTTACCAGGATGTGACAGCTTTATCCATTTGTGTCTGATTCTCGATTTGACTAGTGATAAGTAAACAAAAGATACCTATCGCTTCATCATTTAATTGTCATTCGTATATGCTTCAAATATTAAGCTAAAACTGGTGGTTATATTTAACTTCGACAGAAAGAGAAACTTTAGGATGTTGTAATGCAAACAAACACAATTTGTTGAATGAAGATGAACATAAGTCAGATAGCAAGGTAGGAATAGCAGTAACCTGGAGTCTTCGTCAGAATCATAAGGTCACACCGTTAACTCACATTCTTTAGTAGTTTTAAATAGGTAAAGTGGGTTTTAAACCAGCAAACAGAGAAGAACACATTTCAGTGCAAGACCATTTCATACAGAGTGGGCCAACATAATCTCAAACAACAAACATCGAAAATTGTTGTCGTATATCTTTATAGTCATTACATTTGACGACCATTCTTCAGGTTCAGCCAAGTGATGTAACACGGATTTCCATTTCAGTAGACATTTTCATGATTAGCACCTACAACGTTCAGTTCAGGTTTTCGGGCAAGCTCTATCGCGAAAAGAACGGAGTAACAATGGGGTCACCGTTAGGTCCCTTACTAGCCGATACTTTCATGGCAAAGCTTGAAAGTAGTTTACTAGCAGACCACACTAAGTCACTGGCTCTTTATAAACGTTCTGTAGATGACATTTTCTGCATAACAGGTGAATCTGAATGTCTCAATAAAACACTGATGCAATTCAACAGTGCCCACAGGAATATCCGATTCACTCTGCAGCGCGAATCACCAGCAGGGATGGCATTCTTTGATGTGTTCATGTCACCTCCTGAGGACGATACAATACAACGTAAGATATACCGTGAAGCAACCTGGACAGGACAGTATAGAAATTTTAATAGCTTCGTACCTTTGGGACAAAAGAAAGACCTAATCCGGTGTTTGCAAGATAGGGCCGTGAAAATTCGCTCAGATGATACCATAGAGGAAGAAAAACAGTTTATATTTGACACACTCCTTGAAAATGGCTACCCAGAACAGTTTATTTGTAAGCACATGATAGTTAGCACAAAGATAAGTGTGCCGCAAACTGTAGACGAACAGCCGGTCTATATTATTTTGCCTTTCAGAGGCGATAGTAATGCTGAAAATATAACCAGGGAACTTAACGTAGCGCTTAACAAAACCTATTTCGCAGCTCCATTACGTATTCGGTTTACATCCACACTGGTTTTGCGTCCCCAACTGGAAGATATATTGCCTGTACATGCTGCCTCTTTTTGTGTTTACCGTTTCGCTTGTTCCTGTGGAACAAGCTACATAGGCCGCATAACAAGGCGACTATCTGAACGCATGCGGGAGCATCATCCGGCGTGGCTAGCTCGAGGATCGATAAGGGTTTGCTAATCAGCGATCGCAACTCATTTGGTGGAATCGAATCATCTGATCAATCCGGCCGATTCGTTCAAGCTTATCTATCGGGTCGGTGGAGCGCAATCAAAGTGGGTCAAAGGTCGCCTACTAGCCATTACAGAAGCCATCACAATCCGCCTACATTCTCCCCCGTTATGCTCACAAAAACGTCTGGTCAAAACACTGAACCTTCCGTGGCCCTGTATCGATTGCCCGGATTGATCTGTTACATAGGAGTACCGATTTTCCGAGAACGCTGACGACCCAATTCACTGGCCTACATAACTAGATTTCACGAGTTTGACTGACTGAACATTAATGATCAACATCCCTCACCCCACGGACATACTACCCCCAGCGAATCCATATAAATGTGTTGTATCCAGCCTTATGGTGGAATTTGGAAAACAATCTTGTTTGTTCCGCGTTTTT
Source organism: Paragonimus westermani (assembly GCA_008508345.1). Taxonomy (NCBI): domain Eukaryota; kingdom Metazoa; phylum Platyhelminthes; class Trematoda; order Plagiorchiida; family Troglotrematidae; genus Paragonimus; species Paragonimus westermani. Next base: position 159,830 of record QNGE01001422.1, on the reverse strand, counting down.
TCTCATGACTAAACTGGGCATATTCGCGATACTAAAAGTAGTTACGTTGCGCTGGTGAATTCATCACCTGGACAGCTTCTTGGACCTGGTAGTCTTTAGTGAAATTAAATCAACTTTAGAACTCTAAATGACTGAAGCTTTTGTAGGCGTAATTTGAATGAATTTCTGATATATGAAATGAAATCTGGTATTGTGATTATCTGTGGAGATTTTGAGTCACAAACGAATCTAAAATTGGTGCTTTGCCGAAGGAAACGTTAGGCCAAACCATACAAGAAAGTGCCCAATTCACTTTCTACCAGCTAGGAGTAGACACTTTTAGAGGGTATTACATCATCCACTGTAGCATACCTACAGGAAGAAAGACAGGGGCTAATACCAGACCAATCTAGTTCTGTGATATTGCCAATCATGAATCCCGACTGAGATCAAACTAAGCTCTCTATTATGTTGTTGTGAGCAGAACTAAATTTCACAACGGAATTACTCACGTGAATTTATGCTGGATTTGAACGCTGAAACGAAATGTTTAGTAAGTTTTCTCCACTTACAGACTAACATAACATTGTACGTAACCCTGTTACTATGAACATAGTGGTTTTCATCATTCTTAATTTTTGGTAATAAAGTTGTGTTCACTTTTAAATCCTTCACTCTACTTCTGCTTACGAGAATTAAGATCGATCTGTGGAGGTGTGGAACGTTTGGCCAAAAAAGTGGGTGACATTGCTAATATGGGGCAGGCTGTATGTGATCTACCAAAAGAGTGAAGCCCACATATTTGGAACAGCACTCAGGTTGTGCGTCAGAGCTCGTCAATCGAGTGGGTTGTTAAATTATGCTTTCATATTTCAGTCGAGGTTTCTCAATGGCTGAATCGTCAGTTGCAGATATGTACATGCCAAGTGAAGCATACAATTATCGCCTGTTCAACATTTCAAGAGGCAACGAACTTTAAGTAAAGATAATACGGAGTGTGTTGGAGTAAAAATTCAGCAGGTCGTAAGCAGAACTGACAAGACCAAGCAGAGAGTCTGGCGGTATACGTGTTTCCGTAGTTGTTCAAAAATTTCATGTTAGGAGTAAAATTAAAACAGTAAAAAGTTCCATAGAAACCCCATATAAATCGATATTGTGTGTTCGTCATAGTCGCATTGAAATATTGTACTTTATCAAAGACTGCTGTTAGTAGGACGCTGCAAGTATTTGGAAGATGATAGGTGTGGTTCACTACATAACTTCTTGCCGCAATTCAAAATATCCGATATTCTTTGCCCCTAGCCTGTTAAATTGGGATCCGGTCGAATGAAAAAGTAGCCGCCTATTGAACCATGATACTAGTTATGGGAGTTGTATGCTATCGAACAAGCAACCTTCTGTTACCACGAGCGGGCCCTTTATTTACTGTAGTTCGTGAAATCCGTTTAAAGTTCGTTTGTCCCTAGTCGGCTCTAATGTTTGTATATCAAAATACCACAGTCTTGAAGCGTAATGCACTGCCCATTATGTCGTCTTTCCACAATAATATGCCATAATGCAGACTGGAATACATAACGTTGAATAAAACTGGCTAGTCGGGCAGACCCACAGGTAACCCACTCTTGCGCCACCAGATACGGCTTTCTTAAGTCAAATCTATAAGCTATGTTACGCACCCCATCCTCTGGAGAAACGGAATCTTTTTGAAATTTGTCTGGAACGCACGGTACCAAACAGTCAGATATATAGTAACCACAGGCTTGTTGCAGTCAGAAAATCAGTTTTCCAGCGCTCAACCACGGACACATCACAGAAGTTTTAAAGTCTAGAAACACGTTCTTTGTTCGAGACGCAAAGTGTGTAGATTCAGGTGCGCTATCAATTTCAACGTCCAGCAGTCGTCCGTCTAACTATAAACCAATAACTGACAATATAATATGGCATCACTGTTGGAATTTTCAATGAACTTCTAGATCTGACCAGTTTCTAGGTCAAATAATTATCAATTCGCGTTTAAGTAAAGAAGACAGTAGACTGATATTACATTATTATATCTGGACAAATTTCGCTGCATGTTCAAGAGTGCATACAAGATATCAGAGAGAGTCGACTGTCAGAGTTCGCAGTCACTGTCACTACCACGGCAGCGATAACCTTAAACATGTTGTCCTTGAACACGGATATGAACCTTTGGGTAGCTGCAGTTTCAGCGTGACGCAGTGTTCTTCTGAGTGACTGAGTAGGTAACATGAAATGCTGTTGCACGATCTTATTAACTTTGTGTCACGGTGAATTCACGGTGGGTGATGCAGGTTCCTTGTTTCTGTGTCCGGTTATGACATAATGTATTTGCGTGGCCCGCTTTTTGATCTTCTCCTGGGTGTGTTCCCACACCCTGGTTCACAGATTGCACTCAGTTCTGCCTATGTAGGATGCTCGGCATCTAGATGAAATCAGTGATTATTTTGGTTGACGCACGCTGCACAGTCATCATAAACCGAATGAAGCAGCCTTCTTACATGAACGCCGGATAGCGTTTGTAATTCTAGCCTACCTGTATTGGAAAACGTGTCTGGGCAAAAGTTTCATGCCAGTAATGTATTCTCCCTTATTTTCTGAATATTTTGTATAATTTGTTTTGTTGCGCATCACGAAGACATTCCTTAAATTCACACCATATTGCACAGCTTCATGTTTGTTGCCGGTCATTATGAGATCCCAGCTGTCTTACCATTGTTCAACATTATTTGATACTGTTGTGGCACTATGCAATTATGTACATTCCAAATGTTCTAGTCAGCCGCATGAAGCACAGTGTTGCTGAGAGTTGAACTGACTGATTTGTTGGGATTTCTACTCTGGCATCATAGCGGGCACTAAAATATATTCATAGACCACCTGTGCAGATCCAGCTGTTTCTATTTTTAAGAGTTAATTTGATCTTATTTTTATGTAGTTCGAAAATATGACAGATTTTCCACATTAGATATACCTCACACAGCTAACCACGGACATTTATGTGGCTTTGCTATCTGCGTATGCAACATATATAGCCGTAAGTTTTGCAGTCATCAAGCCCACGTTATATGATTCCAAAAACTGGTTGAATGTGAATTTTAATGTTCATCCACCTTATAACCCGATCTTTATAGGAATAGATATATGTAGATTTTATACCAGCATTGTTACATTTGCGTGAATGAAAACAAAGACTGTGTTGCTTACAAACTTTTCAGCAAGAAGCGGTCTTAATCTTCGCGACGCGCGCGAATGCATAGACTACACGCACCTTTCTTATTGTGCTAAATGTTGAATGCGATAATATAATTTCCCTGACTCGAAAGTGACAGTCGGCGAATGATGTACCAATGTCTACTGAGTTTTTCAAATAATTGACGGAGAAAACCAAATGTAAGTGAAGAGGCACCAATATATCACAGCCATTAAGCCATTTCTAACGGGAGGTCTGTAACGTGTTTGCCGCCCCAAACTCGAAGGAAGCTGAAACAAGATGCGAGTGTTCATGCACACGTTTTTGGTCTAATCAACCAACTCCGTCTACTGTGGGATTGTGCTTATTCAGGCAGATAAATCTCATATTAAAAAATTGGAAAATGTCGTGTTGCGCGGCGTTCGAAATGAAACTACATACATATCATGGGTGTTTAGTATTCAACCCTATGCTGGAGCCAGCAAAATAAGGCGAACGTTTGAACCAAACTAAACGAAATCATTTCAATTAAAGGTCGACTCAGTAATAATCTAGTGCCATCTTCACCAATAAAATACTATGTTATGGACGTAAAATTCAGAGCTGGCAAGATTAGTGGTGAATGTTATTGTTAACATTTTGTAGACCAGAACTACATCATTTATTACAACTGTTTAGTTTGTGTGGCCTTTACTTCGGTGTACCTGTGCTGGGATTCCTCAGTTGGAACTGTCCGTGCTATTCAGCAATCAAGCAAGAATTTATAAAACACTGTGTAACCACAAATTATGTTCACATTGACCAGAATCAGACCAATAAAACTGAACACGGTCAAACGTGTTCACAGTCTTTTCCCCGTTGAAATTTGCATCGCGACATCTTTTACAGTACAGTGACCTCACCAACTTGCCCAAATGACCTAGTTTTGCAAAGTTTTTCTTCAGCACCTGAAGGCAAACCCTGGACCGGGTCGACCTACTTAACTCACAGATTATCATCTGTCTATTCCATGGAGCCCATAAACCCACAAACCACGAACGATGTTAGTCTAGAGAATATGTGAGTGCTGATGATACTAGGGGGTCTTTCGCATGGTTCACTGAAATGCTAATAATTGTTTGCGCAATTTATTCCAAGGTCGCATCAGACACAATCTGTAACCTGGTTGACAAACCGTCTCACTATTGTCTGCCAGTCAATATAAAAGACAACGACGTGCTCACGGCTGACTGTGAACTGGGGACACCCTGGTCTGTGAGTCTCGTTGCGGCCCTGAGATTTGATTCCGATACTGGTTCAAGCACAGTAGTGCAAAGCTCGCTATGATTGTAGTGACTGTTTGTCTTTGTCGCCATTACTACCAAACCAAGTAAAATTATTGATATACAGATTGGGAATAACACAACGTTTCGAGCAAGTTGTAATACTCTACGTTTCAACCACCTCGGGTGGCCTTCCTCAGGAGTGTTGTAATCGAAATCACATTGACAGAGGAACAGAGGTCACATGGGATTCTTCAATCCGGTCAGATGCAGCACAAATTGAAATAACCACGGCGAATCCCATGTGACATCTGTTCCTCTGTCAATGTGATTTCGATTACAACACTCCTGAGGAAGGCCACCCGAGGTGGTTGAAACGTAGAGTATTACAACTTGCTCGTAACGCTGTGTTATTCCCAATAAGTTTATCAATACCACCGACATATTTACAATTGAGTTTATTTCCGCACCAGTTATTAGGCGTGACACGTTTGAAAATACTGAAGCTTCCATCACAGATATTTATCAGAGTCCGTCCAGTTTTTATTCCGATGTTCTGTCACAGTTCTTGATTGCATACGTGAAACATGTTGAGCCCAAGGTTTTCAATTTTGAACAGTCCGTTAATTTAAATCCGTGCGAGCAATCCTTCACAAAATGTTTTATACTTGATCAGCCTGATGTCAAACTTTTAGCTTATACCTGGTTCGATAAAATTGGTAATCTTTTATATTCTCTGGTTTGCCCACAATGTTATGTCTACCGAAGAGGTAAGAAAGAACTTCGTGCACTCGAATATTACAACCGCAGAGCCCTCGCTCACAACGCAAAGTCTTGGGACTGCTTCAATTTATTCACTTTAGGAAGATATGGTTTTTTGGGGGTGCCGGTTACAGTTTGCGAATTTTTTGTAGGTTTCAGACCAAAATTATCCCTACCTTCCATGCACAACCAAGGTCAGCTGTTTATTCGCCTTTGTCTTTGGTTCACTGGTTGTTTTTGCTGTTTGCTTTCAAACCCGAAATTGATTCGTAACCTTGCGTTGAGTGAAAATGTTTACATCTCACCCATCATAAACAGAAGAGACATTTTGCATAGAGTGACTCATTTTGCAACTGATTTCTCTCAAACGATGTTCCACGGGTGGTTCCTCCAAAGGCAGAGTTCAGAAGTTAATGAGGGCTAATGCGAATATTGAGTGCGTATAATCTAGCATATTGTTCAAAGGAGAAAGATTCGTGAAAACAATGGGTTTTGGTTGGATTTGAGCCAGCGACAGAAACAGAATATCACAGTTGGCAAACGCTCTACCATCTGAGCTAACAGGCTACTTCAAGGGCTAGCATATTCTTCATTTGAACTCAGTTACTCACCAAACTCAATGCGCTATAGGTAACCCACCAACTGACCTAGGGCATTGTTTTCCCAGTCTGGAGTTTTTAAGCCGCTCCCGACGTAATCCAACAATGTCAACACTGAAGATTGAAACTGTTTTAGTCACATTTTCTCTTTTTCTGTTTACCAAACGTTGTGATGCCAATAATCTCTTGTGCACCTTTCGTTAGGATACGAACCCCAGAGATGTTATCGAGTTGGAAGTAGCCAAAAGATCAAGACATATACTTACTGCGCAGTCAGCAGAAAGAACCATCATCGATTATCCTAAGGTGATCCATTGAGCACACACCTCATTTTCATTGAGTGGAGAGACCGTAGGCGTTATCGGAAGTTGGAAATGGGGTGGTTTCTGGAATCGTGTGGGCCCATTTGATAGCTTCTTTGTTTGGCTCAATGCTGGGTAGACCGACTGGAAGCAACGTTTCCCACCGAAATAATGTGCACACAAGTGTTAGAGGAACATTGATTGGTGTAGAGTAAACGTCACTCATGAATAATTGTGGCTGCCTCCTTATCAAGCAAATGCCAGCCTCTTCTCAGGAGAAATAACATATTCCACTTTTGCTCTTGTTAGGACTCACCATTGGCTTACAACTTTACCGCGGTTGGGTTCTAAACTCCGTCTATGCATCTGGAAAGTGTGCAGTACGTTAAACACATCATTCACTGTATTTTAGAACATTAATCAAGTCAGCTAATTAGAAACTGCACAGCCATCTGGAACATTTAAAAATCAGAATAACAGGGCCGCTGCGTGCTTTTGAACATAGTTCCACACGAACTGTCGGGACGGCACGACGACGATAAAATACCCCATTGTTCTTCCAGTCAACAAAAGCCGCCTTTCGGAAACAGCTCACCTGTGTCCACAATGAATTTATACTTACATTCCAATTTGAACTTGAAGCATTTATGAATAAATTGCTGAGCCCTGGATTCCATTTGCAATGAATAAACAGCAGTGGACGATTCTCTAGTACTTGTCTCTCTAATTTGACTCAGGTGACATTTATGACTTCTACGTATGTGAATGCTTTTCGGTATGTGGACAAAATGGACGGGTTTTAAAAGGTAATTGCCATAAGTTTTTTGTCGGTATTGTACACTGAGTAGACATAAGTAATCCATAGGTTATTGTAAATGACGACTCAACCAACTCACGGAACGTAAATGTTGACAAACATGATCCGAAAAACGTACATGACCGAAGTTTATATCATCACCGGGGAAAGAATATTAGCCGTTGACAAACATTAACGGGATGAAGCTCGATTATAATGCATTCTTTTGAAGCCGAATACTCAACACTTCTATGGAAATACGAAAACTGCGATCGATCTCTAGTGCTCTTCAACAAATACAAATATCCTTATTTGCTCATCTAATGCGTTGAACGTCCACCTGATAAACTAGACATCTGCTTATCCAAGATAAAAGCATATCGTCCACTCAGTGCAACACTCCATCTTAGACAGATGATATCAACGTTAGCCAGCTCAGTTTTAAAGTAGTATGTTAATTCATTTGATGATCCAATGTTAAAACTAATCGCCCTCTTTTAGTATTAGTCTGGTAATTTGCCCAATCTTAGCGCCGCATAAAATGTGAGGTTGAGAACAAAATGGTCAAACGCCGGTCTCTTATTCATAGTTTCATTGATTTCCCATATTAGTTATGTCAGGTTTAAGTGATATAAGATGTTAGGAGAATGGCGGAGTGAACGTAGCTTGGAAACGAACGCTATGCATCTCAGCAAACCAGAGAAAGCTGATTCTGAAACAGCTGAGTGATTAGTAAAAGATTTTGAAGTTTGTGGCTGGGTCGTTTAGTTAAATGGTGATTTTTGAAATTCCTGAATCTGACAATACTGAACAGTTTACTGGCCACCAGAAGCCGCGAGTGAAACGAAGTTGGCTATAGATTTTCTATTAAGTGTCTAAGTTGATCATAAACTTTTGCGCATGCTGAGCCGCACCTCATGATGATTTTCGGTTACACTGACTGGTGGAAATGTTAGATTGAAAAACACGATTACTTTACTCAGTTCAACTTGGGATTCACGTTCTGTCTATGAAAACGGTGATTGCAACTGGAGTCGTTTAAAGCTTTTCAAAAGCCGTAAATGTATCCGAATAACAATTTTCATTTTACTGACAACTATTTTCGGGTGATTTATTAACATTTAAATATATAGCCGTACGTAATTTGTATACATCTGAATTGTACAAAGTTAATTTGGGCAATACCCAAGAGTATATTAACAGAAAGAGTACGCGTGTATTTCATCCGCACTAATCGGGTGTTGACGTAAAACATGCTGTTAATATGAATTCAACAAGTGAAGATAGACAGTTGGTGAAGAACCATGCGATCACATGATGCTCTGCATAATCAGAGCCACAACAACCCGGTAGATTACCTCTGCTGTTACTGTTCAAACAACGCCAGCTGGCAAGTTTTGATTGTTAAGAATTGTTTTCGTGAACAGAATTGATCAACTCGAAGGTATATGTGTGGGTTTCATGAACGTTTTCAGAGTGTTCGTTTCTTTCTTTCACAGAACACTCCAACTTTTAGAGTGGTTTGGTAATGCATAATCAAGATGAGTGCACATTACAATGTTATCTGACTTTCATTGAAATATGTTGCAAAACAAACAGCATGACAACGATATTTCGCTTGAATTCAAGTCAGGCCATTATACGTATATAGTGCTGAAACATGAAGCGCTGGCGAAATTTCAAACAGATTGCCAATGTAGACTATTAGGTGTTGGTCAGTACTTGCACTGCTACCGTACACCATTTGTATCTGTGAAATTCAGCGGGAAATATGGTGAGTGAAGGTCTCTCGAGTTGATCATTCATGTCTAGAAGTGTGCGTAACGAATGAATCCTCTTCTTCAGTCAGCGTAAAGACGGATTACTAAATCGGATCGTAGCGCGCGCCAGGGCATGAAGTTATTTTTCTGAATGAGCGATTCTCGCCTCGATGAAAATTTACACAGGTCGATCGATTTTAACACGGTCGTTTGTGAGCTCAATAATGAGAGATTTACCATCGTCGACCGCTCTCTACTCAATATGGATGATACTATTCAATTCGTCTGGGCACGTTCAGCTACCGAAGACCCGCCTAACATGTTGACCATTGGTAAGTGAGCAGCCGACTAACCGATGGTGCGTTTTTGACTGGCGAATTCGTCGAGAGCTACAAAAGAGTGACAGTTAACAAAATAGACAGTAAAGCATCATCGAAGGTTCGTTTTCGGAGAACTAGTGAGACCTCGTTCTGGCTTTATACTGCTATATACTGCTGAACGATGTCTATTTGGTTTGAATTTTCCACAGCCATGTTCAACTTTGTTGCAGATAACGAAATATCGTGTGCTTCAAATTTCACATATCCGGGCAAAATTTAATGACAAAAAGTAGCTGGTAAACGGTAACTTATCACTCTGATTTCGTCAAGCACATTGTTTTTTCTATAAAACTTTCTATTAAGGTTTGATCATATTTCAACTCCATGGAACTAAAAAAACAGCTTCGCTGTCCGAAATCCCTATGTTTTAGATAGAAGCAGACCGCAGCCCACCGATAAAACTCACGTCTGTTAAACTCAATTATGTAGGATCGTACTGTGGTTGTTTTAACTTACTCTGTTTTGGTTTAAGTGACCCGATGGTATTCAGCTCACGTCATCTGACAACAGACGCTAGATATATTCAGCTCACGTCATCTGACAACAGACGCTAGATATAAAACGTTTTCTTTTTACACAAGTCTGCGGGTTGCTTTAGGTAAATATATTTAACTGCCGCCACAACAAATGAAACAAAATGCTGGTTTTATCATCGTTATGATTATATATGTATATCTACTATATGTGTATAATTATATGCGACTTTAACAGTACAAGTAAACTCGATGCAGAATTTTGCAAATAATCTATACGATGTTTATTTTTACCTGCTAACCTCCGCTTCAAAACAGGGACTTCAAATATTCTGTGCGGAAACCTAAAACACTTCACTTGGTTTTGGTTTGCTCAGCTGGTAGTGAATACGTCGCTTCTGGCATGGTGTTTCTGTCACTGGCTCGAATCAAGCTGAAGTCCAGATTTTTCGCATTTGGGTTTCTTCTAAATTCAAGATTAAAATAAGAGATTAGATGTATAATATCATTTCCTTCCTATACAGTGCTTCTATTCTTAATTATAAAATCATTGTTATTTATGTTTTTGTTCAGGTTGCTCAATGAAGTTTGCACTTCGAAGATAATCATACCGTTCAGAAGTGAACTCGTTATGGTTTTGTGTGCACATGAGTTACAGCCTTACTTATATGTCTTCAGCAACTGAAATAAATTGTCTAATGTAATTTTTTGTTTGTTCAACACCACAACATCTGCCACTCGGTGATGCAATTGTTTTTCAGAAGAGACCCCATTGAGAAAAAGTTGAACTTTGGGTGGATTCGAACCAGCGACAGAAACAAAGTTCTCGAATGCGGCAAATATCCTACCAGCTGAGCTTCGAAGCCACATCGGAAGCTCAGCAATTTCACATCTGGACCTAGTTACCCACCTACCTAACTGTGTCATACAGAAAGGTAGATACCGGTTTATTCACATTTGATCCCCACTGATAGCAACCACACATTTTTTACTTTGGTGCAAATGCTAATTTCTTTTTGTGCGACGCCAGTTCTGGAAGGTCTTCATACTCATTGAATATGTTTGCCGCTGTGGGTGAGTTCATCTCGTTAAGGTTAACACTGCGTACAAATGAACATGAAACCTACCATCTATCACAGTATATCGCTCCGGTCGTTCACAATTGAAAAGGGTGTGATTGTAGCTCTCTTCCCTTCTGCACAAAAGCTGACAACCAGTCTGAACTGTAGCTGAACATCTTGGAATCCGCAGAAATTCCAGAACAAACATTTTGTTGGTTTGATATATTCAGTTTCAGCAGTTTATCAACTTGATAGTGTCCAAATTACTAACCTTGGAGTTCTTTATTGAAAAGTGTTTTTTAATAGATTGCTTTGCTGTTAATGTCCAACAATTCTATATAAAATATACCCGTCAGAAATGACATCGAATGACTTAAACCTTAAGACCACAATAGTAAATTATGCAAAGTTTACAACTATAACGTCGCACTCGGCTGAAAGTAAATTTCAATGTTTCATCTGTATCAGTGACTGGAAAAGACACAGTTGAACAATATCAACGAAATCTTTGGCTGTGTTTTCACCATTTTTGTTTCTACACTTTTTTCTATGAACATCGAACACTTCACGTTTCAATCACACTGTTTTTCACTCAGTACTGTAGGTTAGGTGGTGCATAAATGTATATATAAATATTTCTTGCAATAGACCGTTTTCTGTTACTTCCATGTAGGAGTTTAGTTTAGAAATACCACCAGACCTTTCCCGAATTCCGTGATATCACTCTGTCACTTCGAGCATACTTGGCGGAACACAGCGCATTAAACACGGTGAAACACATTTTCTTGCGCAGACGTTTTGTGACTTGTCCATTCATTCAATAGTAACAGCGACAAACAGATTACTGGCAGACACACCTTAGAGCTGACATGAACCGATTTCCCGTAGATTCCATAATTTGGAAAATCAACACTTACTGAGAAAAATTGTCTGTATTTGCTTCCTCAACGTTTCGAAATGGAGTTCTGTTAATGGTGGATTTCTCTATCTATTTTTATAACCAACTAAACACGTCCTTACTCACCGTATTACAGCGACTTTGAAGGCTGCAAATTTTTCCTTTTCGTTGTTAATACAACTACTCCGTTAAATCATGCGCACACCTCCCATGTTGGTGATTTCACTAATTTCGGTCTAATACTATTTGATTGAGCCTGTGTGGCCTGTCTGCTTCATCTCTTCTATTAGCCTCAGTAGTCTTCATGCATCTGACCAGCAACACAAAAGTTGTTTTCCACTTAGGGTGAAAAGCTCATTAACACGATCAATCGTGAATTGTGGGTGACATGGGCAGAGTTGTTTCAGTGACTGCACTTGTCCGGATGTCGACAACGAGTAAGGTGGATCGGTAGTTACTCAGCAGGCGGTTAAAGTTACTTGGCACTCCGGTTTAACGCGAAGCTTTCATCACCCAACCAGGAAATTTTCGGTAGCATAACACATGAAGAAGAGCTCTTAAGGAATCATTGTACAGGATGCGTGTCTTCTTTAACGGCAGCTGAACATACTACTGACCGCACTTTTTTGCAGGAGGGTTGCGTTGGGCAGTATCACACATTCGCGGAATGTACAGAATATTGTGATAGAGAAAGGTAAAACATACTCAACCGACCAGTACAAGCAATCACTCTTAGCAGCTGTATAGAAACCTGATATCAGTGATTGCGAAGCACTTGATCGCAACGTGTTCTATCACTGCCACTGCTACTTTGGTTCTGGTCTCACTAGGCAATTACAACCTAAAGGTGTTGGTGTTTGCCAAAGCCCACTTAACCGAGTTCCACCCACCAACCGCTTTTTTTCAGAGAAGTCTGACGTAATCAGTCGTTAGTGTGCAACTGAACCTGTGATGCACATTAGTTTCACACATGTATCTTACTAGCCAATTCATTTTGGTAACGTGTATTTCAGGCCCCTCATAGTTTGAAAATACTGAATGACGGTCGTTGTTCCTAACTTTCAGTAAGGAATCATTTTCCTGCCGACAGCAATTGATAGCCAACTCAACGTCGCAAACGATTGACAGTTTGGTCTTGTCAGAACGTTTTATAAACCAGACTTAGCGTACAGCCTTTATTCATCTTCACCCATTGTATCCTCTAATGTACAACAACTTAATATCGTACCAAGTATGGTCCTAACAGTCTTTATTTTCCGGCAGGCAGTTGTTTGAATGCACCTGTAAATGTGATTGTAAGTCATACGACCTTTTATATACCGCGCATGTTTAAAAAATGGTAGAATAACTAACATTTCGATGTATTCCATTCAGCTCATTAAGTTTTGTTTATAAGTGTGGTAAGTCAGATGACTCTTTTCAGCCCAATACTATTTAGGTGTCCACTGAAATGCAATCTGAACTTACGTCTGTCCACTTGAACCCTACCCAAATGTTAGTGGTAAAAACAGGTGTGTTTACAATAAGTTGGAATGGCATGCCTTGACTTCTACTTGGACAGAAATGTTTGTGACTCAGATTGTGTGAGAAGAAAAAAATACATTTATTTATCTCCCTTTTTTATCTGAAACTTTCGAATAAACCGGTTTGTATGTTGGCTTAACACAACTCACTACATAGTGCTATAGATATACTGTCACTACAGTCCACAAACGCAATATGCTTTGAGGAGCGCTACATACGTTCAAGGATTCCTCAAGAAACTGCATGAATTGGGTTTTGCCTTGCTGAAAGCTGATCGATTTTCGGGATGAAAACCTCAAAGTTAGCACTGACAACACAAGACAACGTGGGCATTGTGAAGTTTCTGTGGACCGTCTTATGCAAACAAAGTAACATTGAAATGAACAGATCTCACTGGCTCCGAAACACCAGCCGTTTTGTTGGTTCGTTTTGGTGTCTTTGTTTTATAGCAATAGCCATATTCGACCAAACTGTTTCACTCAGGTACTCTTTAGGACGAATCCGGTTTTATGCCTGATTGTAATCCAGGTTAATCTCTGTACTGTCATATCAATATGCCCGGTTGGCCAATTCTGGTTGGCTGTAGTTTCACATCAGTCTTTGGCTGACCTCTTGACGAGAAGCTCCTCCACTTCATTTGTATTATAGATCTCTTAACGCAGTGAATACTCTTTATAAAACACACGTTTCTAGATTGTGTATAGCACCCGTGTGAATGGAAGTACTTGAGGTAATGCGAAGCTTGAAAATCGGTGTCTCTGATCAAATGACTACTGACCATCAAAATATTGAACGGTTTTGCATATGATATTTTGTATTATTACGGTTCCTGCATTATCTTTGTAACTACTGCCAATTTATCGAATTTCCTCGATCTTCCACTCAAACGATTAAGAACCAGTAAACTGAACGAACGTGGTTCAAATGTTCGATCTATTGCACAACATCTGACCGTATTAGTAATGTGTGTGTACAAGGGGCAATTTTAATGATTCACTACATCTATCTTATCAACTCCAGTTTCTTTACAGGTCATTCCCATCATTTGACAAAATTAGTGGAACTACAATCAATTTTGATTTACCGCAGTTTTTTTACAAACTTAAAAACGAGGAGTTACTGTCACATTTAACTCTCTCCAGTGTCTTCTTTCTACTCAGTACTGAACACGATTTGCGAGCTACACTAAGAAAATCACTGTTTCGGTACTCACCAACCAGACAACAACATTTTCTATTGTTTTTTCCATTTATATCAGGGCAAGTTAAACCATAATACTTCTTCTATATGTCGAACACCACCCACTTTGTGCTCTAGATAATAGCCATGCTTACAGTGGTTAATCAACGTCGAGAACATTTCGTCGATTTTAACTTTTTATGACCCTGTCTGACAAGAAATCACATCCCGCATATTTTTAAAATACTTATATGATTGGAGCTAGAGTCACGTAGCAAGTTCTATTTGATCTCAAGTCTTAGAAATCGATTCGTTTTTTTAAGAAATTTTAAACCTCAATTGCCATCACGGTTACATCACATGCCTTACTGGACCGTTTTGTAGGTTCTTCAATCATTGCGATAATGCTCCAGACAGGTAGTGAGATGCACGAGATCGATGCAGAAACTACTAAGTTCTGCCTAACAGGTAACTGTATCATTTACTGTGAGAAGACATTCGAGCGCATCGACCGTGTTTGTGAGTTCAGAAATCCACAGTAATGGCTTTCTGGCTGGCTTGGTAAACCCAGACGACACTAAAACAGGGGTCTAGTGATGAAAACAGTTGCATACTTTGTGACCTTGGTGAATTTGCAAGATAACCGTTGTGTCTGTCTCATTTCACGGTTGTGTGTACACAGTTTATGAAATGTTGCTCTGAAAAACAACGCTCGAGATGTCTCCCATCTGTTTCTCAAGTTTAACACAAAAAGTCAATGAGTACTAATCAAACAAAACAATGAATTTTGTAACAATGAATCGAAGTCACATTCACATCAGCGTTCTAAATTATGTCACTTTCACTTTTTCCGATCTATTCGACTAAGTAAAACTTGTTGTTATAACTCAGTTATTTATGTTTTACATCAGGAACGGATTTTTCACCGTTCTTATTGCGGAAACGGCATCTTACAGTTAGTGCCTGAAACCTATCACATTTTACTCTGGATATCTTGGGGATCATGTCGATCGTTCTACTTATTGTGGGATGAGTTTTGACAGTGAATCCTTTGTATGAGAATCAAATATGCGAACCGTTATTTTATAACGTATTGTCTAGTTTGCTGGTTACTACAGCAATCACGGATGTTTAAGCGACTGCAACTATAAGTCGAATCGACCAGGATACAGGGCTGTACCTGAAAAAATTCGAACTTTCCCTCTCGGTTTGAAGAAATCGATGAACTTTTGTTGCAAAATAACACAACTATCCTAACCAATTGCTCTCAAGTCGGGTCAAACGACGAACGCAAAAGACCAACTTGTTCCATTTTGAAAAGTGTACTAAAGGGAGCCAAATACAGGTTATTTATACGGTGCGCGGTGACTGACAAACAGTCTTGAATTAGAAGATCGGGAGACCATATATTCAGGGAAGGGGGCTATTTTTAATGGAAAGAATGGTTGTGGTGACAAAGTAATGAGGGAACCGGTGACAAATAGTCCGTCCTAGTTACTGTTGCCTATCTATCACTGAATCAGTTGTTTTACTCGGTCCCTCTCTGATTAGCTCTGACTGATCTCAACAGCCTAGCTGCCATACATTTTAGTTGTTACAATTCCGGCAGTTTGACTATCAACATATTCAATTAAATCTTCAAGGTGTAGTGGGCTAACGCGTGTTCTGTTCCTCTACTCGGGCTACCAGCCCAAAGCGTCTACCGCTGCAGTATCATGTCATAGATAATTAAATCTTACTAATCTGAGCAAGGTCGGTAGCAAAAAGTGAGTCAGCAGAGAATGTTTGTATTATAATTGTTCCACTCACGGAACCCGTCATGCATGCTCTACATTTCGGCTAGCACCAAGGAAAATACAAGAGGTGGTATTGTCTAGTGCACCAAAAACCAATTAACACGATGTAGGTGTTCAGATAAATTCTGTTATATTCATTCCATTAGAAAGTAATTAGAAATTCTCACCTACCGCTTTTCATTTCATCTCCCGGTAGAAATCCGTATGACCATATCACATTCAGTGGTGATTTTAGTAAATTTGTATGGAAGGCGACTTGGACAGAAACACACCACTTCGACCTTCCGAGTGCTAAATCGCATTTACGAAAACCCTTGTATACACGTACACGTTATCTCAAATGTCTTTTACATAGTTGGGAACGATACTTTTGTAATGGTTTTAATGGATATGCACAGCATATGTGTGATCTCTAGTACTTATAGCGGGAAATCTTCCTGGACAATTCTAGCCACTTATTCGGAAAACGGAATGGCAAGTAGCCTAGGCTAGCGGCCGTATACGGTTAATCAGCTAACGGCATTCGGCAACTTCATGTATGCTGTGGCATATCGCCTGTGATACTCGGAATTAGGGACTTCGAATAGCCCTAGAAATCGTACTTGAATTGAAAACTCCCACACACGTAATAAGCAGAAGACCTGGAACTGCTGGTAGTAAGCAGCTTTAATTCTTGATTTGAGAAGCCGAATTTATGGATGTACAACAGTATTAAAGAAATCACAGTCTGTAATTGGCTGATCGTATTAGCACATGTAGTCACAAACAGTATGTTAATTGGTGCAATACTGAACAAACAAATTGGAGAATACCGGAAGGCAAAACACTGAGACCGTTTACCCAATCCTGATGTTATACCTTTAACGAAATATTTGGATTGGCCGCATGTCAGACCTTCTGTTGTGTCAGAGGTTGGATAAGCGGTGAATCGAGTAGATTTCCACCACATCGCAGCGATCAATCAGAGTGCATATCGTTGCTTCGCCCGAACTCGGGCGCATGCTCTGGACTTCGGCATCTCAGCGATATGAGCTTCATTTGCTTATCTGCCAGTGGTTTCAGGACCGAATTTTGTCCACTACAATGCTAACATAAGATTTTACATGGTGGAGTAAATTCGACACGTTCGTCGATTGCTAATGCATATTTGAAAAGAACAGCTGACGAAGGTCATGACTTCACCGTTGACTAGGCTCAGTTCGTCAGGTGTGAGTGTGCAGAATGTGTGTCAAGTTGAGTGACCCGCTAACCCAATTTACGATTACACGTCCGTAACAGTTTCACTGTTTTTCAGTTTCGGCTGCAACATGAAAGTGGTAAAATCGTATTCTTTTGTCCCGTTAATAAGCATAAAAAATAAATTAGGTCATGCCAGAACCAGATCAGAATGTAACCGCCAGTTGTTTGAAATGGATAGCCTGCTAAACAGTCTGGGGGAAGAAACAAACCTAACAACAATTATTGGCCCGAGCTTTGTCAATTATTAATATAAAAATTCAACTTAGTGACACGAAGCTGTTCGATTCTGCCAACACTTTTGGTGCCTACCTACAGTTCGTTATGCCGTTTTCAACCGTTCTTCGATATTTTGGATGAGACTCAATTGTAGAAAATATAGGGTTACAAGTAGCATTCTTCGACTGTTATTTCATGATTTTGAAACTAAACCGAAATGTAACATATGTGGTCTGTCTAATTTGGTTTCTAAACGCTGGCTGGTTAACTTGTTGATGGTTCGTGGTTGGAAACTATCACTTTTCCAGTCGGTGTTCCTTTGGAGTGTGAATATTCCTGTCAGTTTGCACGGAATAGGCATCTTTATGCAGTGCACAGGGAACCAAGGCAGCCAAATTCCTCTGTACATATAAAAGTTACTAATCGATGGACGTTTCTGAATGCCCTCTATTCTTAGGTCCATAATACAACAGAAACCAAAGTGCGTTATCATCTGACCATCTTCGGATGCAAGATAAACAGTAAGTGGTTCCAACTTGCAACCATGATTGTAGCAACCTTTGTGATGGTACAATAAGTCAGCAGTCCAAACGACCAGACTCTTCGTACCAAAACCCTACACACATGCATATTCAGTAATAGCTTATGAATTTGCCAGCCGTTGGTTGGTAGCACCTTGGAAAAAACATACGTCAACTATGACCAATCGACCATACTGACAAAATGGCATGTACTAGTTCTGAAATAATGATACAATTTGTTAGATCGAAACACGTTAAAACCTGCATATTTAACAGATCTTTGTTTTTGAGGCAAACGTTTTGCAAAGTTCTAAAATTGGTATGGAAAAGGAGCTCATTGGGAGTACTTCTAAGTTTATGACGCCTAACTCGGAATTTATCGGAATATTGCAATGTTTGTTAATGAGTAACATTTTTTTGCGTAATGATGAGCAACGTATAAACTATTTTGCACACTGCTTTAAACAACTAATAGAGTTAGTATTCCTGACTTGAGAGTCAGAAGGGTTTTGTCTGCCGATTATCAGCTTTTATGAGAAAGCGCCGACAGACTGAATTGAAAAAATGAGTCGGGGGTGAGCCTAGAGAAAGAACGGAGATAATAGTCCTCCAAACAACATATCTATTTTGAAACAAAACTTGAATAGGTCACTGAGAAGAGACATGAGATGTTGAGAACACAAATATTGTCGAAACTCGTGATGATCTATTAAGCATCTTACAGCACGCATATTTGTAGGATCAAAATAAACTGCGATATGGGATTTCTTGATTTCAGCAGCTTCGCCTTTCGTGTACATTTCGTCGGTTATATTTTTGAAGCGTTCACAGAATTCTTTATGATGACTGTTTAGTAGAAAATAGTGAATACCTTTGTTAAACTTTTCGTATGTCTAGATCTTACACCTATATTATGTTACTGCCTTTACCTGACTAACAGATTCCCTTTGAAAGAGATTTAAAGAGATGTTAAATGAGAATCGGCACATTTAAATGTCGTAATCATTGAAGACATTGCTAGCAAACAAATAACTATAAGCCGATTTTTGTACATAATTGCACTTCTGCCATATGAATTGATTTTCCGGTGAGTGTTTATCTTTTTAAGCTCTAGGTGTTTTCTGGTATTTTTCTCCTTCACCTCGATCCGACATTAAACTGGCAGAAGCTTTCAGCAAGCATACCTGATTCCGTTGTTGCGTCTCACACAGCCTTCCCTTAACCCGATGTTGATCGAGCGTTCACAGGTGTATATGATGTTTACCAACCATAAACGTCTTACACTAATGGACTATCTGCAGTAGTTATCGCGCGGTGCAACTTATTTGCTTGGTCTCATTTTGCAGGTCAACAATCGACACGTTTTATGCATACAGAACCCTAACAAGTCCAGTAGAAGCCGTGTGTCCATGTGCATTCATAACTGCGACCTTTTATACTGCGCACTGTGGTAGGCTGAGTTGGACTTCCGCGGAGCTAATTTGCTCCTACTCCGCCCACTTTCATTTCTCGTGTGTTTTAGTGTAGTACTCAATCAAAAAACTGAAGTGAATCATGTTCCGTGGTTTGGTGTCACTCAGTATTGCGTTCAAATTCACAAGCAGCTAGAGTACGGCGGACTGGGACTTCTCACTGTGGTTCGGTCGACCATCCATTCAAAACGAGCTGTGTGGCTGCAATTCATTAATGCAGTCCATCGATTGCTTACCCAACTCTATTCAGAACAGCGGTAGACTAACCTGCTGAGTCAACAAAAATCTCTTACTAGCCTGGTGATGAAATGATGTGAATTTTGATTCTAAGCCCTCAGTCTGCTATGATGGAATGATAAACGGTGACCTGTTTGATCATTTCTAGTATACCAAGAAAGGAGAAGAATTGTGTCGCTGATGGAGCACTTGATGAAGACTTGCACGCATTCACTTTCAAGCGTTCAACCACATAGTCTCACTATAGTAATATGTGCGGTAGCTAATGACCACGTGACGAGTTCCTGGAAGAGACCGCTCGGGACAGAATGCGATCAAAAGAGGCGAAACATGAGGCGTTCAGTACCACAGGAACTTTAGAAGAATCAGACTTCTGAAAACCTTGACCATGATTCTGGATCGGCTATTGCGCGTCATCATGACAATGAGTCAGATTTCAAGTTAAAAGTCCTTTATATTTGATTGCAACCTTCGCATTCAGATGGACTTCCTAGTCAGTCTGTTCTGAAAAGAATCACTAGGCTCGAGTTTCGCTCTCATTAGTGGTCGTCAGTAATGCATATCCTCGCCACGGCCGGATCTAAACTCTGGCCACGCTTTTCACGAGCCAACTGTGTTCACCACTACGCAAGTGACTTCACATCAGGTACGACAGAATTATCAATACTGACGAGCTCTCATGAAAGAAAAGCTCAGTTCCGGGGCTTCTCAAAAAGGACTGGCTGGAAAGCCTACCTGAAAACAAAGGCTGTCATCAAATGTGAAGGATGTTCAACTTGAAATTAACCAAATCCCCCACTACTTATCAGTAATTTGGTCAGATGTCCAGGCGCAAATACCGATAGACAAGTTATCCACATATGTATCCCAACACCGACAGTTTGATCGATGGGACATGTGATTACTGATTAATGACCTCTTGACGGAATGCCTATTGCACGTGGTTATAAATGCATGCTAAAATTGTCGCAATAGTATATGGCACGATTTACTAACCCAACGTGGGTGTCAGCTGAACGTGTAACGATGGTTATATGTTGCCGAGTTCCTTCCGCTCTTTACGGCTCTCGTTGACCATGGGGCACTATTTGTGGAACTGTACTATACCATCTTCTTTAAATTTCGCGAGATGATCTGGGGGCTTTCAGGAGCAGCACCAGTAAAACTGAAGAAGAAAAGTTTGGAAGGTAGAGAAGACGGACAGTTAAGTTTAGGTTTGGCAACGAATATCAGTTGTACAACAAGAATTGTGTATCAAAAAGCACTACGTTGAACCGTGTAGGTCCATACATTCACGCACTGATACTTTCATCTCGCTTGGGAACTAAGTTTTTGAATTCCGAGTGTCAAGCTTAATGTGTAAATGAAAGTCCTGAACGCAAACCCGAAACAATGTTAGAATTAATGGGCACCTAGTTTGAAATAGTTGGTCCCCTACAGAAGTTTGGGAAAACAGTTGAAACAGTAAAACTGGTAGATGCAAGCATTTCGCACTGACTCGTAAGTGTCGAATTTACAATCAGTAGACGGGTCAAGGTAAGTCACTAGGTCCATGGGAAAGTCAGGCTGACGGACGGTTGTTTCTGAACACAGAGAGCTGGCTTGAGGCGATTGATTGCGACCGCTTCAGCAAACCTCAGGAAGTTTGAATTAGAAGAAAGCAAAAGGATTCTGTATGCGCAAGCTGGTTCGATAGCGTGACCAGTGGTCAGGGCATGTCTAGCGACTGTTAAGACTGGCTGTTCACGTGTTTCAGCAGCATTGCTGTTCTCCAGTAACATGGACTTCTGTACCCATTAAGGTGAATTTTCCTTCACTCTGGGGGTCAAGTATCTTTCAAATTTGCCTGTGTTAATTTCTCCGTCAATTTGTAAATTCAGGTTGGGTTGACGCCGATTTAATTAAGGGCACTAGTAGCTTCTGTGTCCGAGAGTTTGCACGGAATTTAGTTGCACTAAGTGATTTTCTTAATCATCATATTGTTTGCTGTATGATGTGATAACCACTGAAGGACAGCTTCATGTTGCTCTTCTTTGTTCTACCGCCGCAACATCTTCGAACGGTGCTTCTGTCTACTGTGCGTTTCTTTGAATTTTTGGTACAGCCATTTAATTGCAGAACAAAGGTGGTCACGTTTAGTTCCTTCGAAAAATTATCTCGCGTGAACAGCGTGGTTACTAGTGCTCGTTTATGTTGGTTTGGTGCAAAGCCGCTTGAGTTTAAATATTAGCCGGACTATGTGGATTTTCTATAGATAGCTGTTCTAACGTAGATATCTTCTCGGTGACTTATGAGTATACCTAGAAATGGCAGGGAGTTGTTGACCTTAAATTTACACGCAGCCTTCAGGTTAGAATAGCAACTATTTAAGCGTTGCACCAGGTTACTTACCCTCTTTTTAAAGTGACTGAACACTAGTGTTATCAATAAAAAGCTTGAAATATGACAAGCCTGCTCAATTTTAACATGAAAAGTCTGCTATGATGGAACCCAGCAGACTTCCCATCAGACGGTGGGACAGCCAAAATAACGAAGACTGACATTCTCAGCGCACAGCAGCAAACTTTCCTTCTATATATCGGTGATGCATGGCAATTAAAGGAGATTCGCTCGGACGAGTTCATAGTTAGAACCAATCTATCCCTACAAGGGGATATTTGTGAACAGTGACTGAACAGCAGATTTACTTAACTTGGCCAGTGACATAGATGAAATTCAGAGCCCAACGCAAGCAGGAGGTAACAGTTTAGTAGATTCTAACCTTCCAGGTAGTCTTCATAAACTTTGCCGAATACTGAAAAGTCTACTCAGACCTGATATTATGGATCCTGTTTGTGTAACACATGAGCATCTGGCGGACACACGTTACTCAGAAATAACGGCGAACATAAGGCTGGTCGGCCGATAAAGAGCACAATCGACAATTCGAAATCACCTAGTGGACATGAACAACTTGCAGATGTCAGCTCTGCAGTTGATACAACGACGATAACAGAAATGGGTTCACTCAAAGAGGAGCAGATTGAAGATAAGAGAATGCTGATGAGCCCAAATACGCACTACTGCGTACATGGGGAATCAAAACATACCAGGAGTAAAGAAAAAACTGGTAATATCTGTACACATGTGTGTATAAATAAAGCTCAGAAATATTCTTACAGTCTAATTTGTTGTGTTCTATTAGAAAAAAAAGGGGGTTGAAAGTTTAATGCAATTTTCAGTAAGTCTATCTGCTAGTAAACATGACGTTGTTTAGCAGATGTTGCTGAATGTGCACCAGTTTCGGGACTCAAGTTGTCAGCTATGCTTCAGGTTCCCTCTCACTGAATTGCCTGTTCAGTTCATCGAATTTTTTGCTGACATACATGTAGTTATTGTTTTCAACAAATGCAGTTCTCTAATGCCTATGCGAGACCAAAATGCTGTCAGAAATTATTACTGGTAATGAGGTTTGAAGCAAATCCAGGTGGTTTGGTCAATTGGACATTCACTTCGGGTTTCCCAATGAATTACAAATCATAGTTTACCTCGAGAGGACTCTTAGTTACTAAAACACTGCTGTGAAAGTCCAATCTTGGTACAGTCAAACATTTTAAACTGTTCCACCCTTCCACTCCTTGCTGGTTGTTTAGTGACTGCACTAATAAAAAAAAAACAATCAGAAAGATACTTTCAAGAATTTGTTTCCACTCTTGGTTTAGCAAGACATTCAAAAAATTGGGCTAAAGTTAAGCTAAAATTAAACCTAGTACTCAACGACCAAACTGTCCGATAGAACAGTTCAGATTGTAACATTCATATGTACACCCAATCTTCTTAAGTGTTTTGTAAATAAAACTTTCGAAAATACTTCTATAATTCGTTTGTACCATACCCCTTCGGTGCAGTTATCTGCATCCAGCAGATGTTCTGTATAGCATATTGTAATTTGATTTCATTTTCCCCACTGACACAGGTGCAAGTTTACCATGCTTCAGATGTTGCTATAATTGCCACCTGGTCTATACGTGCCAAGCATGCATTGACTAATTTCGTCTATCGAGATGGTGTGACGTTGATTTATTATAGTGCATGGTAGATCAGATTATTCTTCATAGTGGACGAAGAAGTTTTAACCTATTAGTATTCATACTGCTTTTTTGTCCAACCCAGGAACACTGCTTGACTCACACACTGAACTTCTCATTTGGGCCTGGCCTGCTGTCACTAATATAACACTGTTGACTCTGATGCAACAAGGGGCGTATCAACACTCATTGTCTCTGTGTTCCTCATGGGGAGCAGTTAGTCAATCAGTACGTCTTACAAAAAACAAGCTGCGTATTAATCTTTACTACTTGTGATCTGGATGTTAGTGTACTGACGTGCTATCAAACAGTACTTCTCTCCATGTCGACCAGAAACACACCGCCACAATGTGTTTCTATTAAAACCAGTTAATGATTGATTGTTCCGACCGCTGAACTATTGAGTTAGTAGATACGGGCAAAACTGGACTGATTTGCTTGACTCCGTTGAGCCTTACCTTTCGAGAAACCTGTGTGGAGTGTGTAAGGAAACACTCAGAAAAAACAACCTTACACGTCGTGGATACTAGGGGTGATGAATGGGATAATTGTGACAGACTCCACAAAGCGATGAATTTCACAAGCTACTTGCGGATAAATCATGGAGGAGCTGAAGAGGAACGTTGTTTCGATTGTCAACTTAAACCCTCAGGTCCCCGCAAGCAAACTGTCCATGCAACTCTCGACCAGTCGGTATTGAAGTGCCTCAGTTTTCACCCATTGAAATTTCCTAACAGAAATTCCCATCGAGTAGTTGACATGAAGGAATGTACTGTTGTGATAGAGATGAACATCCGCTCACTTTACCTCTTGTGAGTTGTTTAGAGATACGTTGAAGTTGAGTGATACACCTTGATGCTCCAACTTTATCTGTCAGCTAGTTGGTTTCATCAGAGTGCGTCTACTCAGAGCCTCACTGGTTGATTATTAGGGCTACCAACCGCATTACCTAACTCCGTCTTCCTATTTTCTGTCACGATGGGTTTCGTCATAGTTAATGGGAAGTAGTTGTCATCTACAGAACAGATCGCGCGAATCGATGGTTACGCGTACGCTATCGGTACCACAGTGGCCAGTAAGGCTGCCTGATACAAGCATGCGAGAACGGCAATCACTTGTGAGTGGCATCCAAGTTGAAGACACGTATTCTTACGCTAAAAAGTCGATGGTGGTTAACACGAGAACAACAGCAACTGTTCACAGTTCAAAAATACGGTGTTCTACAATTTCGACGCACACGCAATTGCAGCGTGAACACTGCACCCCTATGGTTGCTTGAGATTATCCTGACTGCTTTATAGGGGTTTAACCAAACAGTGGTTATTAACATAAACAAATTGCACCAGAACGTTAGACGATCGAAAAATATCTGTTTGCTTTTCCATGTTTTTTCAAGCGCGAGAGGGCTTACTGCTCACTGTTCGATAAGGTGTTCTTTTCCGGATTGCCACCAAGTTCAATAGATTCGTAAGTATCGAATACAATTAGTCTTTCTATCATGGTAACTTGACTTGCGCGTCATGCTATCCTGATTCTGATGATCAGGTTCTGTTAAATTCTCGGATGGGATGTTCCAGGATGCTGAGCCAAGCAGAGGTTGGCAACACATGAATCCTTGATATGAACGTTCATGGTGTTATTGGACGCCAATCCCATTGTTCAGGCTGCAGCGGCTTGTCTATGTCAATCTTCGGTGCTCATAGTCTTTCTCCGCCCTACTGTCTACTCTGACAGATAAATAGAGTGATCCGCTCCCAATTACCCAGTGCACGATAAACTACTTAGGAGTCGCCTGATCATCTTAGCTATAATGTACGGATGGAAGTCCAGTGTTGTTCTGGGGTGTCTGCTTGAACTGTTCTGGATCGCGGCCCCGTGACCAGTTTGGGCTTTTCCTGCCACTTGCGGAATTTAGCCGGTTGTGTAGATCTACCAGCAAAACAGGCTTGAATCGGTTGCAGAATGGCCACTAACGCTGTCGTATGGATACATTGTGTGGGGCGTGTTATGTGTACCGTTTATCTCAGACTTGAAGGAGACTCTAGATGAGTATTGATGTTAAGAGCACTAACTGGAACTCCCTTAAATCTGAGATAAACGGCATATGCAAATGAGATAGTATCTAAAGTTTTCATCACCTGCTGTTCCTGTGGTAAGCTGTGGTAGAAAATCCCGGGTACACACATCTGGTGACTGTTGGCAACCATGAAACCGGTCGTGTGTTACCAAGGAATTTTTACCACTGAGTACAATTGTTTCGTTACCGTCTTGTGTGATGTTTCTGAATTATCGCAGCAGCTTGCAAATGTCACTATAAAAGTGATCTGCACCCAGTGTCACTTAATGCACACCGCGATAACCCCATCACAAAATTGAGAAGCACCTCTTCAGAATTAGAATTTTGCGGCAAAAATCTGTAACGCTACAGTACAAATCCTGAACAGTTCACCAAAATTTGACATGCCGTGGCTGCAAGTCAATCTCAGGAATTTTAGTGTTCTGTCATAGAGCTACAGGTAATCCAAGTTTTTCAGATTTTGTTACAGAAATATACGTCTGCATGTCACGGATATCACTTTAACTGGGATAAAAACTAAAATACTTACGCTTTTTTCCCGTATCCTTGTTAGACGTCTTACAGTTTGGTTTTATTTCGTGTACCTTTACCAAGCACTGGTTTTGGTATATCGCGACTGCATTGCTTGAACAGACATTGTGTTTGATTACTATACGGTTGATGGTGGGCTATTAGTTTACCTCTGGAACAGAGACTACCAGAATATATGAATAAAGTTATGATCTGTTAGGTCGTTCTTGTGGTGTAAATTTCCCAGTAGTTTTAAAATTTTGAGATAGAACAAGTCACCTAGTCTTGGATTTCATACTTTCATTCCAAAGTACGCCTGGTTATACGTCAAGACTATTGATTTAATTCGGCCACAAATAAACATATTCATAGTTTTGGTTAATAGATACTAACAGATACATTCTAGTCGAGCAATTAATGTGCGTATTTTGTCGCGTCTAGTTTGTTTTTTGCAATCGCGTGACCAGCACGTTAACATTCAATGGCTAATTCTGCTTTGGGGAGACATTATGCTGCAGTAACATATGACTGACGGCCGGTTTCTGCCTTATGGTTACAGACCAAACTATCAGATAGAAATCACGAAAACGAATTATTCGGCCGTTCTAAAAGTTCACATTTTCCAGCCATTATGACTTCTCAAAATGAAGTCCTGTCGTCATGACTTTGCAAACTCAGACAAAGTTTGATTAAGTAATATGCTACTCTTTAACGGTTCTGATAAAACCAACCGTTAAAGTACCACATTCTCAAAAGTAATACTCTTTTGATTGTTCCGATGAGTGTGAAATATTGGGACACTGAGTGTGTATGTTTGCACACACAACTGCAATTAACATTTCAAGAGAGTGTACCAGAAGTTTGCTCAAAACTCTCTAACTGATAAAAAATTTTCCCATGTGCGTGCAGAATACTTATTTTCACGAGAGTTGGTACGATGACTTAAAGGAGTCAAGGATAGCAACACTGGTAATCATAATGATAGGTGGTGTCTACAAAGTTAACTGTGGTGAATTTTCATTTGAGGTGATTAGAAGCGTTGGTTGTTAAGTTGCGCCCAAGTTCGCCTAGATACCTCAAATTATTTCGGGATTACTGATGAGTAACAGTGAATTTTAGTCTATCTAACATGGACACCACTCACAAGTGGTTGACGTTCGAGTCATATAAATCATAACCCCCTTCCACTCACTGGTAGTCAATATATCGCCCAACGATTTAATTATTTTCACGACTTCAACTCTAGGTGACTGGAATCTCTGTGGGGACGCGACAGCCAAGTTCAACAGTAAGTGACATTTCGAGTCAGTCTGACCCAGTTCCAGTTCACCGCATCAAGTGCGGCATATTGTTGACGACCCACTCATAAAAGACACGTTATTCGTCCCGTTAAGAGAAAACATTATAAGAACCTACTGTGTTCATTCTGTTGCTTCAAGCTTCTTTGTCTTATCCGCTGGGTGGTAATCATTCTTGTTAAACGCGGATACACGTATCTTTCACTCAAACACAAACAACCGTGTGACCAAGTTAATTAGTGATCGTAGAATGAAACCGTGTGCACTGACTACGTTCTTAAGCACACACTTACTGACCATGGTTAGAAATAAAGACGAGGCAAGGCATCCGTTTGAACAATCCAACAATAACAAATTGTCAAACGGTAATACCCAATCATAAGTCGTAACTTAGGTGTATCTAATGTCCTATCTCATCCTAAGCCCAGGAGCTCCTATTTCACTGGTATGCATTGGAAAGCCACAGTATTTATGTGCTCCCTGAGATGGGGATATACGGCTGCCTGACCTCTCTGCGTGACCTGCCGGACTTTCGGTCAACAGAAGCTGCTTCCCAAAAAGCGTTCGAAATTTTCGAAGGCAGTAGGCTGGATTTTACAAGAACTGGCAAAACTAAATTGCTGATGAATCATAGTGGATTTTAGTTTTCACAAAAACTGAACATCACTCACAATTGATCACAACCGGCGCATTCACATAGAATTTTCAGTCAAACTCGTTAGAAAAGAAGCACTAGACTCGAGTTTCATTTCTGTTAGAGCCCACCCGTAATGCACATCACTGCCAAGGCCGGAATCAGAAATCCGGTAAACGCTTTCAAGAGAAAACCATTTTGACTACTGCACCATTTATCACACGTTAGGTAGAACTGAGCCATCATACATGGAGGTTCAGCCACGTTTGCTTGCGGGTAATCCTCTGATTGCCTGATCACCTCTAGGGCAGACACAGCAACTGACCTGCTAGTTCTAATCGATGATCCCTCGACAGAGGCCACTTTCCGAGCTGGGATCACAAAACATCAACACGTTGACTGACATTTTAGTTGGTAATTTTGTTCACAGTCACAGTCTCGGTCGTGGAAAATCTATGCATCACTGATGAAATCTAACAAGAGCAAAATTCGAGTCTGGCACTCCTTTCTGAAAGGGGTCAGATGCAAAATCTCTGAGAATACAAAATCTCTTATTCACTGTGGGTGATGCTTTGTTTATATAAAAAAGAACTGTTTATAAAAATGGAAAAAGACGCCGCAACAGAATATCCCGTCACCGCACGGCGGATATACTGATTAATTTTCATCTAGCCGTTTTCGCATAAGCTGATCTGAGAAACCGATGCGAGTTTTTGTCTGAACAACGTTGCGCATTAAACTCTTCACGGTTGTTAATAGTTTCCGGGGTTAGAAAAGCGTTTTGTCTAGCCAGTTTCGACCGCAACAGTGTACTCCGGCGCGATTTTAATGGACCTCAGATGTAGTAAATCCCATTGTCCACACTGAAAGTTGGTTTAATTTCGTGACCTCGAGACAACGTAGTAACATGCTACTCTGACTGCCTCATAAAAATGTAAATAAACCCTCTCGTCCTGGAAATAAACAATAATCTCCTGTCCATAAGTACTAAAAACCAATCACCTTCGGTTGAGATTTGATAGATCTTGTTCACTGTAAACGGATATCTCATGATATATACTCATTAGTAATACAATTTTTATGCTCAACGATGGCGTTGGTGGATTCCAACATGAAACGTTTAGGAAATCCTGCCGGGGCAGTCGATCCCCTTGATCATTTTGTGAATTTCATATGAGACAGTGGGACGGGTGGGTCCAGATGTGAAATTTCCGAGATATTGGTGTGACTTTGTAGCTCGACTGGTGGAGCGCATGCCGCGTTGAAAAATGATGTGTCCGTCGCTGGTTCGAATCCAGCTGAAACCCTGACTTTTCACAGTTGGGTCTCATTAAAAATGTATTTTTATGTTAGTTTCTGGCATATTGTCTTATTAAACCGCTTGAACGATGTCCCATTTGTTGAATGTATACAAAAATTTCGTTTGTTTCGAAACAATCATCGCACAAACTTGACTGCGGCCTTTCGACTCAAACATACTTCTTAAGTGATCCTTTTGCAACGATCAAAAAGTCCAATCTTGTATTCTCGAACAAGTGTTTTTCGAATCATGTAATGTCTAGTGTGCATAAATAACGAGCCCCTATTTTAACAGCTTGAATAGGTTACTTGAAGAAAGTGAACAGAATGCTACCATGTCTGAAAAATCTAATGGCTGAATAAAGGGATAGGATGGAGTGAGTTTGATTTTTTTCAGCTAACGATCAGGATAAAAAAACATCGAAAGTGATGACTGAACAGTTTTTTGGGATTTACGGATGTACACTGTGAGGTCTTCCGCAATGTGGTTAATGTGCTCGACTCGCAACTGTCTGAATTTTCCAGCGGTCTAGGTCTTCTACCCGTACACAACGAAAATGCGGTTACTGGTTCACACTATGAATGTTGAATGCAAATTCGTTGTTGCGTCACTAAATTCCGCACGTACACCACCTCATTTCACTGCCCACATCACTCTACAGTGAGACAACCTGGAAGTTTTTGAAGGG
This sequence comes from Paragonimus westermani, assembly GCA_008508345.1. Classification (NCBI taxonomy): domain Eukaryota; kingdom Metazoa; phylum Platyhelminthes; class Trematoda; order Plagiorchiida; family Troglotrematidae; genus Paragonimus; species Paragonimus westermani. The sequence goes on along the minus strand of QNGE01001422.1, from coordinate 129,589 downwards.
GAGAGAGGTGATCGTTCCAGGGAATTTTGTTTAACAAGTCCACAACTCATCAAATGATCTGAAAATACAGAGGTACTCTCATGAGTTGGCTAACAGGATAAACCGGTGTTAGACAGATCGGTTCCTGTCAAAAAATCAAAAAGTATTCATAGGTCTCAGTTAACAGACTGCTTGTCATTCAGCGTGCTGATTCTTTCACTGGCTGGAATTCGGATGATGCCAAAAATCCCCAAGTTTGAGTCTACTCTCAATTAACCAAATTTGTCGTTCATATTTTATTATATTTAAAATTGCAAAAACTTACTTGTACAAAGTTACAAATGTTCATACACGCATAGATGTCCAAGCTTTAAATCTTTGGACTGGGATATGTTGAAAGTCACCGTGCACAGACAGCCCAGTTCCGAAAAAGATCTTTGCAAGAAGGTTTTACTATCGGGGGTGTCACGTTCTAGTAATTATGTGCAAAGTGTCACTAGCAGACCAACTACCAAACAACAGTCCCTGTTAACCAAAAATTAATCCCTTTCACTGTGGAACAACTAGGTGACTTCGGTTTATGGGTAACTTTGTGACCTGAAGCTCATAGTTTTCGGAGATAAACCTGCTGAGCTGGTCACGCGGGTGCTCACGTTAACAACCGCGTTGGCACGCCATACCTGGAATCTCAAGGCGGTGCGACTGTTAAGACCCAGCTCTAGTTTGAATGAAAGCGTGGCCCAGATAAACGTCTAGGATTATTGTTTCCACGTCCAAAACAGCACCTGACAGTAAACGCCAAGCCTGACCATTGAATCCAGCTCTACCAGGAACGTAAATGTCGTTGAAACTAACACTTTGCCCTTTCAATAGTTTGTTGTGTATCATAGCCACTAACACAGGTCGAATGAAAAAAAGGCATTATTCTTACACATATCCACGCTTCAAAAAATCGCAGGAGAATGCAAAATGACACTGTATATCTTGCCTGAACTCAGTGGTACCGAGAAAAAGTTTCACGGTTCTACTGAAGAGATTATTGAGTCCGAGACATGTGGAGCCTCACCTATTGAAAGATTTAAAAGTTATTTTTCTACTTCCACATTAAATTGTCTTTGCGTCATAACGTACAATCTCCACAAGTTCAATCGGTGGTTCATTAGAAATAAATTATTTCTGCTGTGCACTCACGGTTTAGTAAGCAGAAAACCTTGCTACATATTTCTGTTATTCACTTGGATTAATTAGAATAGTACTTACGTGTTACATACACATATTTTCATTGGTGCCATTTAACGTCTGAATGAACGTGACTTTAATGTAGTTATTTTTGCAGCTCAAAGTGAACATTACCATTTCCTTGGCTTTATCTCATTGTTAGTTCAATCTTATGGCCGTCTGTCAGTTTGTTACATACGACATCAACCACTTTAGCGAAACTGTGTACTAGCATCCAGGTACCCTTACCAATATTGGAATCGATCGGCTTGCATTTGTTGCCAATGTAGTGCGGTTATCCACTTGTATGTCTTGCGCAAGCTTATACACATTTTGCTATGCTGTGTGTTACGCAGGAACCGATCGTGTACTACTAATTTCTGGTAAGATTTTCGAAAGAAACTACAGCTGACCTAAGAGTTATCCTGGGATCACTGCTGGGTGTAACTGTCAAACGCCATATCGGAAGACCAACAAACAACCACAACCTAATAGCTCCGAGGAAATAATGGTATAACTACAAAAATTGGTTGTGAATAGACAGGGGTGGAAACGTTACAGGATCCTCCGTAACTACTGTCCACAGGTGAGAATTTTGGTTTCCATGCAAATTAAACATCAACCATAATTAATTGAGCTATCGCGATGACACACACATTCTAGTCCGTCACCTGTTCTCTTCTGAGTTGTTACCCAAAAAATCATCCATTCTGATAAAATGCTATATAAATGTAGTGATTCTTCTATGAGCATGCTCCACAATAACTATCAACTGGTGTACTCAAGTCAAAACCTCCTAAACGAACCACATCCGCACTAAACGAAACAAAAACAGACTGAATAAATCAGAAAAAACAAACAACAATATACTTCGATCATCCACCAATAATCAAATATCACACAATGCACTACAACCCTCGAACTAATGATCACAGAAAATCGAACACGTCCCCGTAAACTCTCAAAATCCACACCACAGTTCAGTCCGATATTGCGTGAGTGTTGGACCAACATCCTCCACTCACTGTCTAATTGCTTGCAACGGATTTCGCAAATTGTTTGATCTGCATGATTCCACACGGAGTACAGCAAGGTTAGTTTGTCCCGCGAATTCAATGCAAATAATAGACGTATATGTCCAAGACATGCATGCTACATTTTGCGTGCACTGATGAATTGTGTGACCCATATGCAAATATGTTTGTTACGATGGAAACGAATTATAATCTGTCGTTGACAGAACAAACTGCTTATACAGTTAACTGAATGATCACTCCTTTCAGAAGCACCTAACTGATTGTTCCCCTCACATGCAATTTTGCTGTGAATCGGAGAGCTTCCGGTGAGCTCGACGCAATTTTCTTCACTGACTGTGCACTGATCTTATCTCCTGTCAACCTTCAGTTGTCCACATTTCAGAGACAAACGTTAGGTAATTGTTGTTATCATCATCATTGGTATTTCAAACCTATCGGCTCATAGCGTTTCCAGAGCTGATCCTCACCATTCCTACGATCACTTTGCTGAAACCTTACAGATTAGGGCGCAACTCAAGCGGCTAAAATGTAGTTAGGAGCAAAAGTTGGCTATGGCCTCGTTCCAGTTACCTGTTGCACCCACATGATTAAATGTGGCACGAAATATCTTTTAACATGAACTACTATAAACAATTTACCATTGTTTATATCTCAGCACATTGAAGTTGTTTTGCCCTCACACCGCACGAGTTGCCATTAACCAGTTCGTGAAACAAATCCGGCTCTAGTTGATGACTACTTCACTAGGCTTCTAAGGATGGTAATCCGTTTTGGACACCACGTTCAAGATAATCCCCAAAGTGGTCCATTGTCATATTTAGCTCAAGCACTGAGACTAGCATAAGATACTTTCAGCTTCAAGTGCTTAAGATGAAAAGAATTATGAACTGTCTAGAGCACTACGCAAAACATGAAAATAGTTAATTTTCAGGGAGGACAGAACAAGTTTTAAAAGTAAGACTGACCGAGATCTGGTTCTTCAAACGAAACAAAATTACACCCATGATTAGTAGAAGGTCAAACAAGTTACGATGTATTCGATGCTCATCCCACGCGCTGTTCTTCAGAAACGCCTATCCGATTTGTGGTGTAATTTTACTGCCGTGGATCATTAGCCAGTAAAAATACAAATGGGCGAGCCTCTGAGTTCAATCCAAACTAAGTATGCTTAACGATAACCAGGTTTAGAAAACATGAAGAACGTTTGACTTGTTGATACTATCTTCAGCCAACTAACACATCGTTGTTGGTGTTGAAAATTCCCGGCTTTTTTCTATGATGAACGTTTATTGTCCAATGCCTAGTAAGTATTTCTGGTAAGGCGTAGTTGCTCCCGTTTTGAAGGTTCCAATGAACGCAATCGAGTCGGAGTTTCACAACTTACCACTCAGGCTTCCTCAGCATCATCGTTCCACCATGTTACCACATTCTTCAAAACCGGTTGACGCGCATGAGATTGCAACATTGCCACTTTCTTGAGTGTGTGCAACCGTTTGCTATAGTGTTTGTTTTGTTAAATTCCATGCTAGAATATTCTTCACTTTGGTCACGTGTGTGTAACATGAATCCTTCACTACGTGAAACACCACCTGCGTATCTTAGTGGTGGGTTCTACAGAGAATGACCACCGAGTTGGCAACCCGTAGTGTGGTGACCAGCACTGAGGATACGCTAGCCACATTGACAAATGTTTATTTTTCGGTTGAAATGATTTGGAAGTGTACTGTATAAGTCATCCATGCAATGAGCGTGGTCAGGATAGCTGCAATAATGTTGAGTGAAACGTATTAGTTGCTCAGAACTCACTGGAACCAATATGCCGCTAACAATATCATAGTGTGACTAGTTGATCCATCTACGGATGATGCATGCTCTCACTTTTCTGACGATACGTTCGTCCAAGAGATTCTAGAATTATTTGTGGCATACAATCATGCAATTAGAGATGAAGTTGTTTGGCATCTACCTGAACTGATTTATTCTGATCTTCGTTTGTGTAACACCATCCCAACACGTCTGACTCTACTGACAATGAAGTTCCTCACTTTCTCTGGTCCGCACAAATTGCGAGCGAAACCCTTATTGTTTTAGAGCTACTCGTAATGCATGCTGAGGTGTTTTCACAGGTTCTCTTCTGATGCTGTTTCCATCATTCTCACTAATGTTTCTCATTTGCGCTTGGGCGTATAATGGACTTGACCTATTGCATCATCTCCATCTGCTACACGGTTACATCTGACGGATTCCACATTTTATGTGATTCGCTTTACGCCAGCACCAGTGCAGCATTTAAACGACAAATCTTTAAGAGATTTATCGCGAGCTTGCCGCTTAACAACCCCTGAAAATTTGAAGGTGTTATGTCTGACGCAGTGTCTTCCTCAGTTCAGTCAAACTATAACCTGCACACTCATTCGCCCATGCAGCCATCAAAGGCAGGCCCATACTTCGGTGGAGTGATACGCCTTCCCACTGGATTTAATATCATATCGTTTTACTTCAATCCTTGTTGAAAGTAACAACATCCCAGTTGATTAATGTTTGAGCGTGTTAATAGTTAATCAATGGAACTCAAAGAATCTCACTAGCAACAATTATTTTTTTGAAATATCGAACCGGAATTTGGAAATAACAACAAACGTAATGCGATCCGTTGCACTTCCTTAACAGGATTAAAGTGTTCATCTCCATCTGTGCGTCGTAGATTTCACACATCTCTGGCTAAACTACCTGAGTGGCATTTACTGTCATTTGCCCAGTTAAAGTAAATCATGGAATACAGTCATTTCGGTCTTCTCACAGGGCTTGTTCACAGTGCATTCTTGATGTCATCAAACCATCGTTTAGACTTACCAGCTCTCATAAACAGAGACCTTTGATTATTCTCCTGTAATACGCAGTTTCCACTCATGGCGGTGTTGCAAGAAAGCTGATTTAGGGGTGTCAATTATCAAGGATACCTTTACTCTACAATTCGTGGCAAACCCATGAATTCATTTGTAAATGGTAACTGAGCCTTTGAATTTCCACAGCCACAATATTACACGATTGGAAGGCACGACACCTTTCGAATTACATCACTCAGTGATTATTTAAAGATGGTTTTATTCGTTTCAGCTTAACGTACAGTGAATATCAGCTAATAAGTTTTGCAACACTACGAATTCCACCAAATATGCATACACCTCCACAATTCGAAATTACTTCGCATATACTATTCTCATTGCTGTTAGGACATATAAATAAGGAACAAATACGAAGACCTATATCATTTAACTCAGAAATCGGGTAGCTGCAAAACATTCATATGCTTACTTAGCAACCACTCAACTTAAAAATGAACGCAGTAATCCAGCAAGCGTCGCCCCCGCATCAGTCATAGTTCTTGCCGATAGTTCTCTGCTTCTCTGCTTCTTCCTTGAGTTTTTTCATATTTACTAACATTTATCCACTCCATCCTACCAAACCTCTTCAGGTAACCTATTCTACTTATTCATCTAGAAGGTGAAATGTTTACTGGTAACTTGAACTACTTCGGTTCGATGCAGCTACAAAACATTCTGCTCTGTAGCGTGAACACATCAAAACGGAAGTGAGAAGGTCACCAAACAAGCGTTGATGAAACACCCGATATAAGTATAAAAAAGTACTTAAGTGAGGGGTATTGGAAAACAAGCATTAACTGGGACAAAATGACCTCAGCAAAAAAAACATCCCGTGACACTGATACGTGACAAAATCATAGAAAATAACAAGATAGAAATATCCAGGACGCAAATCTATATCGCTTCTGACCGTCTTTAATCTAGAAAATAGCTTTCCCAAGGGCAAATTTAATTTGGGAATTTGTAGTAAAATTATGCAAAGTTAGCCAGATGAAAAGGAATGGAATATAGAGAGCTAACCAAGTTCTCCTGTGAAGAGTGAGTGGAAAAATTTTTTCTCAATAGACAGACGATGTTTATATCGGATAAGGAACTTCGGGAAATGTGTGAAACGTACCAATCGGAACAGCTCGTTAACATTCTGTCTGAAGGAGGTTCTGTGTGAGAAGTGAAAACTCAACAGTAAAACAATTTGCCGGTTATTCACAAATCGCTATATTATAAATACTCAGTTGGTTTCATGCACATACAAGCTATAGGTGTGAACCCCACTGCTTGTTTTCAAGTATGTTTATCCACTAAAGTGATAGAAAGTTTCTAACCGTACAAATATGTTTGTATATTAATAAGCACTTACTACAAATGCGGATCTTACAAATAGGAAGAAAGAGGCTTGTTTATTTTTCAGACTAAGACGTAAAATTAGATTTAAAGCTGTTCCATGCACATAATTACCGACATAAATCTCCTCTTCCCAAATTTGACAGTTTGAATATGGTTTCAATGACTGCTTTTAGGCCGGTTGACTTTTGGGCGGAACAGAAATAACGCATTTCTGTTCGCTGTCGCATTCAATTCCAAATCCCTATAACTAATCTGCTGATATCAGTTTATCCATTCTTCTATTCCTCACTCACACACTAGCCTTGTGATTCAGTCCTGTTTTGTTGTTCAGATCTTTGGTGTGTCTTTATTCGATGGTCAACGTATTTCCAGAAGGTCGTGCAATGAGCCAAATGAAGAACGAAGAATTTAAGAGAAGTATACAACTATGCAGTTCGGTAATCAGGTGATATCACTGTTATGATGGAAGACCTAAGCTAACAAACTTGTATTTTTGACATGGCAACTTTACGACGCAACGGTTGTAGCATAAAGCGTATAAGTTAGCTTAATAGTTGAGTAACTAATCACGAATGGTTGTGTGGGTTCCACCTGGAGAGGACTCATCAAGAAGTGAGCGACTGTTAATGGTCGTGATTTGTGTGTTGATTGTGGTGAACGAAAATATTCACCCAATTGAAGTTGTGCACGAATGTGTTTTGATACCTAAAAATTTATGGGAGAAACAAGTGTTCCAGATTATCCTTCATTTTTCCCAGCTTTACCGGAGTCTGTCAACCAGTGCTTGTCTGAACAATGCCTGCACAGAATGTGCAGAAAGTCAATCAGTACCGAGAATGTGCAGACTGTATTAGGATGGATGGTAGAATGACCAGTGCATGTCAATCACAACCTGACAGAATCGTTCATCCTGATTTGTGGTTGTTCCCACCTTCAGATATGCGTACCCGAAGAAACTCGAGTAGAAAATCTACTAAAGGGACAGTCGATTTAGAGTTAAAATGAAATTTGCTGTTGGATCACCATCTCCCCTACTACAAATTTTGACGTTCTCGTTGTCGAGCTTCGCCGGATGCACACAATTGATGTGTACCAATAACTGGGAACTGACTATGTGCTTCAAGTAAAGTTTAATCAATAAAGTCGCAATATTTATGATACTGTGATGGTCACTGTATCTAGTTTACTTTGAATTTTCTTTCACTCGTATCGTCTTAAAGTAATCTTTTGAAACGCTCGCACTTTTCCCTGCAAATCTCAACTACATTTATATATTTGCTCCCTCTTCAAACACTCCAGCCAATAACTGTTGAAATTGCTCCACGTTCAAACCAGTCTAACTTATCAATTGAGATACATTCTTGTCTACTGTATTCATGACAGTCAGCAAGCACTTCGACAATATATACTTCGAGTAATTCGTCATGCTAAATCTTTAGAGAATCAACGTTTGCTCAAAGGATTTGTGCAATCTGCTGGCGCTGACTGTTTTCTTGGCTTACCAGTGGAGCATCACAGCATATTTAAATGCGTAATTAAAAGTGTCGTGAACGTGAGAATATCTGCAAAATGTGGCCCAACCCTTAGGCGTATAATCTTGCAACGTCGCCTCGATGTAAACTTATTTAAATTGATCACAACATGCAAACTATCACATGCTGACATTTCGACCCGTGACTCCAACGAAATTACCCCAAGTTTTATCAATTATGGGTTTATGAATGTTTCATTTTTTATTCGGTTACAATTTCATAATATTCAAAATATTCAAATCTATGCTACTAGCAACAAATGTATAATAAAGCTGAAGTGCGCATATCTTACAGGGGCTAGTCAATATGTGAATCAAAAACGCCTCGTACTGGTTAGCACACGTTAGGCAGTTGAAAGGTTAAATTCAATGTGATATTGTCTCCATTCTGGGCGGTACTTATCAATATGAAACTATGTACAAAAACATTATTTTATTCAGATACTGCAGTAGTTCAACAATTGGATAAGCACTCCAGTACAACGTCGCAGATATATCTCGATATTTCATTTAAACAAAGAGCAGCAACGCGTAGTTATTACGCACAACCAACTGAAGTGATTAAGTATTATATTATTGAGGTGTCACTTTCACCCTGCCGCCATGGTAAAGTACTAATAAATGGGAAGAATAGCCACAACGAATTTTTGAGTGTGCATCATCGTTGTCAAAACTCAACCGTAAAACTTAGTCGTAGGTTGGACACGCCATTGTTAGACAAGAACACATGTTAACCAAGTGGGCAAAATAAATTGACATGTGGACCTGATCGATAAGTTGGAAGGGAATGTTTAGCGAGTTTAACTTCAAATGAAATCTCTAAGTAAATGTAGATTATTCACGTTTATATCGCTTCGCAAGAGGCAACATTTGGCAGATTGCAAAAATTGTGCTAGTCTTCAAGTGAAACCCGGGATTTATACAGACGATTGACAAAAGACTCCAAGGCACAGTGCACTGTCAATTAGTCCACAAGAATTTAACTCCCAAGCGTTTAAAGCAGTAAAAAGCGTCCATAAGAAGTCAATCAACTGATGTTCATCGTTGATATCAACACAAGCTTTAGATATCAATACACAGATTGAAAAGAACACCAAAGAATTCTCTGGGCTAAATTATAGTGCGGTTGCTAGATCCCGTTCCATCGCCGTTGAACACCTGTAACATTAAATGAAGTAAGCAGAAACTCAATCGCCATACATATATTTCTAGAAGTGTTTGACAGAAAAGTCCAAGCGGGATTATCTTGATAAATGAATAACTCACTTCATGTAGATGCCGAACAACTTCATCTCTAATTGCATGATTGTATGCCACAAATAATTCTAGAATCTCTTGGACGAACGTATCGTCAGAAAAGTGAGAGCATGCATCATCCGTAGATGGATCAACTAGTCACACTATGATATTGTTAGCGGCATATTGGTTCCAGTGAGTTCTGAGCAACTAATACGTTTCACTCAACATTATTGCAGCTATCCTGACCACGCTCATTGCATGGATGACTTATACAGTACACTTCCAAATCATTTCAACCGAAAAATAAACATTTGTCAATGTGGCTAGCGTATCCTCAGTGCTGGTCACCACACTACGGGTTGCCAACTCGGTGGTCATTCTCTGTAGAACCCACCACTAAGATACGCAGGTGGTGTTTCACGTAGTGAAGGATTCATGTTACACACACGTGACCAAAGTGAAGAATATTCTAGCATGGAATTTAACAAAACAAACACTATAGCAAACGGTTGCACACACTCAAGAAAGTGGCAATGTTGCAATCTCATGCGCGTCAACCGGTTTTGAAGAATGTGGTAACATGGTGGAACGATGATGCTGAGGAAGCCTGAGTGGTAAGTTGTGAAACTCCGACTCGATTGCGTTCATTGGAACCTTCAAAACGGGAGCAACTACGCCTTACCAGAAATACTTACTAGGCATTGGACAATAAACGTTCATCATAGAAAAAAGCCGGGAATTTTCAACACCAACAACGATGTGTTAGTTGGCTGAAGATAGTATCAACAAGTCAAACGTTCTTCATGTTTTCTAAACCTGGTTATCGTTAAGCATACTTAGTTTGGATTGAACTCAGAGGCTCGCCCATTTGTATTTTTACTGGCTAATGATCCACGGCAGTAAAATTACACCACAAATCGGATAGGCGTTTCTGAAGAACAGCGCGTGGGATGAGCATCGAATACATCGTAACTTGTTTGACCTTCTACTAATCATGGGTGTAATTTTGTTTCGTTTGAAGAACCAGATCTCGGTCAGTCTTACTTTTAAAACTTGTTCTGTCCTCCCTGAAAATTAACTATTTTCATGTTTTGCGTAGTGCTCTAGACAGTTCATAATTCTTTTCATCTTAAGCACTTGAAGCTGAAAGTATCTTATGCTAGTCTCAGTGCTTGAGCTAAATATGACAATGGACCACTTTGGGGATTATCTTGAACGTGGTGTCCAAAACGGATTACCATCCTTAGAAGCCTAGTGAAGTAGTCATCAACTAGAGCCGGATTTGTTTCACGAACTGGTTAATGGCAACTCGTGCGGTGTGAGGGCAAAACAACTTCAATGTGCTGAGATATAAACAATGGTAAATTGTTTATAGTAGTTCATGTTAAAAGATATTTCGTGCCACATTTAATCATGTGGGTGCAACAGGTAACTGGAACGAGGCCATAGCCAACTTTTGCTCCTAACTACATTTTAGCCGCTTGAGTTGCGCCCTAATCTGTAAGGTTTCAGCAAAGTGATCGTAGGAATGGTGAGGATCAGCTCTGGAAACGCTATGAGCCGATAGGTTTGAAATACCAATGATGATGATAACAACAATTACCTAACGTTTGTCTCTGAAATGTGGACAACTGAAGGTTGACAGGAGATAAGATCAGTGCACAGTCAGTGAAGAAAATTGCGTCGAGCTCACCGGAAGCTCTCCGATTCACAGCAAAATTGCATGTGAGGGGAACAATCAGTTAGGTGCTTCTGAAAGGAGTGATCATTCAGTTAACTGTATAAGCAGTTTGTTCTGTCAACGACAGATTATAATTCGTTTCCATCGTAACAAACATATTTGCATATGGGTCACACAATTCATCAGTGCACGCAAAATGTAGCATGCATGTCTTGGACATATACGTCTATTATTTGCATTGAATTCGCGGGACAAACTAACCTTGCTGTACTCCGTGTGGAATCATGCAGATCAAACAATTTGCGAAATCCGTTGCAAGCAATTAGACAGTGAGTGGAGGATGTTGGTCCAACACTCACGCAATATCGGACTGAACTGTGGTGTGGATTTTGAGAGTTTACGGGGACGTGTTCGATTTTCTGTGATCATTAGTTCGAGGGTTGTAGTGCATTGTGTGATATTTGATTATTGGTGGATGATCGAAGTATATTGTTGTTTGTTTTTTCTGAGTTGTTTTGTTTTGTATTGTCTCGGATATTTTGGATTTTGCATCTTGGACAATGTGTTCACGTTCTGTGGACAAAGATGTTTTCTATTCTTTCGAGTCGATCGCATGAAACTATCATGCGCGATGCTGATTTCGTGGAGTAATTTCAGTGAATTTTTCAATAATGTCTATCTGGTATCTTACTATTGACTGTGTTGCATCAAATTATTGTTGTTATTTGTTACTTAGTACATTGTATATATTGATGCGACCTAGTCGTTGTTACAGGTAAATTGCTCATTCGTTTTTCCAATCAGCCTGCCTCCTTCTCCGTGGTTACCTATACGGTCACCATAATTTGTGCTGGTATCACATGTTGGTTGTTGTTTTGAGGATTTCTAGTTAATGCTTATCGGTCATCTTGCCCGACTGAACGATGTTTTGGACCAAATGGTTTCAATTTTGTTCATCTATCGGTAATGAGAATATTTCCGACTAGTTCATTAGTACTGTCTAAGTTTCACTTAGATTCCGGCGGCCTTTCAAAAATTGCCTTACCTTAACTAGCACAATTTTGATACCTAAGCATAAAATAAATTCGTGTAAAGTTTACGACTTTCGTATAGGCAATTTATCCAACGTACTGCCTGGAATTGCGATGGGGAATCTGTCTGGCACTTGTACATATGCTCCACTGAGTCGGTCTATCTAGTTTGGTATATGAGGTTGAATTTCGTTTGTGAAATGTTGAATTGGGTGCTGCAAGTCTTTTTGGTATACCGCAGTCAGTCTAAAATTGCATGACATGACTTCGAATTGAGTGATCGTGTGCAGTTCATTTTAATAGATTTCCGGGTTATTTATTGCTCAAGTGTTACCCTCTAGGTTGTTTGACTCGAAAATTGTGCCCGACTCACAAATTAATGATCAAGTTAAATATGTGATATAAATTGTATTGTGAGACAAGAATGAAACATTTCTTCAAAACCGTTGGATCATCCCATTTGTTTTTGCCTTAAACAGAAAATCTTTCTCATGAATATGAAAATAACTAAGATTTGTGTGGATTAGAGGGAATTTTTAAAGATTACCTAATTTCAGATGAAAGCCTTTGGAACAATATCAGGTTGTGTGTGATGAAATTGGTTCAGATGACACTTCTGTTTTTCAGCGCGAAACAGCTTGCTAATAAAATTCTTGGCGACTTATCACTTCTGAATTATATGTGCACACCAAAAAGTGAATTAGATGTCAGTTGGTGCACTGCTTTTCATTGTGAGCCAATGTATCTAGGATGATGACAGATAAAACAGATAGAATGTACAGATGTATTAAGTGCTTCAAACCTTCAAGTGAACAGGCTATAGGCAAGCAAAAGCAAGCAAAAATAAAGCTACCGGAAGACAAACTTATTATGAAAAGTGAAAGTTCTTCTAACAGGAAGACTGGAAGTGTAAGTAGCACGGAACACTAGTGGTTTGAAAGGAATCTGTACGATTCCTGTTTAAAACAACTGTTACGAGTATTTTCCATGGACTATCTTTGCAACGATGACTTAAGTGACAATGAATGTGGTGTCACCTCTGGACACTTTCTTTAGATAACCATCTTTTTATGAACTTAAGGCACCCAGAATTGCAAATTTGGTCGTGTACACATAAACCAGTGAGGGGGCATATTCCTGATAGGTTGAATTTGGGTAGACTGTCTTTCAAAAAGGAGCTGATTTGGGTGTTATTTATACAGCGGAATTCTCACAACTGCACCCTCATTTGATCATGAAAAAATGAATTTGTTGTAATTGAAACCAGTTATTAGAAGCTTAGTATGTGCCTTTCTTTCAGTCATTTACGTGGAATGTCACAAATTAAGTTAGTGAAGAGAAAGTCGCAAGCTGCGGCATACTACATGTACATCTGTACAGCATGTGAATACTACAAGTTTGTTCCAGTGTCTTTCGCCTAGACGATGGAGAAGCTGATGCCACCAGAAGCAAGCATGTGAATATATACGTTCGTAACTGAACGCACACAACACTTTCAGATGACCCCTCTTCACAGGCTGTACATTTTATTTGCATTGATTGTTCGTTGAAAACCGAATTTTATTTCGCCTCCTTCCATTATTCCGGCTATATTGTAGTTAAGGTGTGGCTGGGTTTGCAAATATTGGTAGGTTTAGGAACATTGCTTGACCGCCTTATAGAGTAAGCCACTAAGTACACATATTATTGGCCTGTATGTTTTCCAGGTAACCACTTATGGCACACATTCGAAAGAGCCTTTGTGTTAAACCAATCCGGAAATACAAAAAACTGGAACTTTGCTCTATAAACCTCTTGCAAGTTTCCAAACAATTTTATTTTTTAACTGCATTCCTAATCATCAGTCAAAAACAACACAGTTTATCTGTCAGAAAAACGAATATTGTCCAGACTAACTGACCTTTCGTACTTTGATATATTCCGCGTTTACTTGATACAATTTATGGTACTGCTGGCGATGCTCTTAGGATACCAGCATGCGTGTATGTTCAAAGGATCTTCCTGACATTTCTTCACTCTAACCATTCAAACCACAGCCTTCTAGAACATTTTGTTGACAATCTTGGGGCACTGCATTTGCAGTTACAAGTCAATCCCCGAGAAAGCAGCAAACGTACCTTCAATTCAAACAAACATCGTGCTTTCTGAAGTAAAACACATCACCCTGTGCCTTCCGTTTAGTCTTCGCGCGCGGAATTGGTGAGGGCACTATTCTTCCCTTATGTTGGCTATATTGTTTATGTTTGTGCAAGTCCAGAAGAAATACTTTAATATGTAGTTTATAGTGCACTATACTGAAACTCGAAAGTTCTGGGATATGATCTCGTGGGTTGCCAAAGCACAATCTACAGTAGATGTACTTTCCTGCTCTTTCTCAACTGATACAAGATTCCTTCGACTTATGATGTTCAACGTATACGGCTAAACAATTTTCTATAACCTGATTCTAATGCCTTAAGTTTCTTTACAAGGTTTATCCCCTAACCAGGTGAATTGTTCACTGATCTACCTGAACGGAAACTTCGGGTGACAGACGGCGTAGGATTATAGCACTTGGTGCTGAGTGGTTCTTAGGACATAGGGTTACACCACAAAATCCATAGTACGGTTTTTCTGAGCGTCCAGTGCGTTTATACGAGGATCTCGCGTATTGTTCGAGACGGTTCGAAGTGAACTACGTCACTGATTACTCTCTGTAACATTTCGTAAGGTGTCTTCTAAAAACCTCGAATGTGGGCGGGCTTGTTACGAAAGCATTTCTCAGTTTCATAAAAGTTACGAACTCTTAAGAATGTACCGGGGTATAGCCCGTAGTTTGAGCAGTATGAAAGAAGCATTAGATTGTCGGAGGTCGTACACACTCAGTTAATACTCGTTACAGTGTACCTGACGTTGCATGCCCTATATATTTTATTACGACCATGTACCCTGATTATGTAACTTTAGCCCACATCGGTGACAGACTACTATATGAATTTATTTTACACATCCTCGTGAATTGCAATCGTACAATTGGCTGCAGAACGAGAATAACAAACCTTAGATGAAATGGCTCAGATTATAAATCGACACAGCTTGTGGCTGATATTTGCAGTTAAACCCACGGCAAATAAAGAATGACAATCGACTTTTTTTGAGCACACGAAACACGCTGCAGACGGTTTAATTAAACTTCAGTGTACCTGAGGATCCTCATTATCTTGACTCATTCAAAATTCACCCGCTCTGTTGCACTCTCGTGACCATGTAATCAGCCCTTTTGAAAAGAATTAGTGAGCTGGAGTTCAGCTCTCCTCAGAGCTCTTTGGTAGTGCATGTACTTTCCATGATCGAAGGAGAACTCCAGCAAGGCTTTTGAACACTATACAGGAATTGTGACGGTAATGCAAGGTGAACTTTGTGAACCGTGATCGATAACTCGCTTGCGATTGGCGATACAACATTTCCTCCTCGGTGAATGTTGCTTTCCGTCGGGTATTCAGATACATCTTTCGGCCGTTGTGAGATATACCTTTGAACTTGAGTTCGAGCATTCTTCATTTACAGACGCAATTGTTCCTAAAAGTGAAATAAGTCCGACACAACAACTGAATGGTTGAAAATATAGGACTGCCTTTTCTTGCTGTGCTAAGATTCAACTTAGTGGTTTGTGAGGGCAGAATAACTTGTACGAATCATACGGATATTTTAACGCGCTGTTAAGTTAGTTACCGAAATGTTTGGTTTGCGACAAACTCTGATATAAAAAGCTTCTTGTACAAAACTCTCAAAATTTTGCGGTGAATGCAATGAACTAGTCTCGTTTTCGGTGATAAATTCCGCGAACACTTTCATTATCTAACGAGCCTCATGCAGCAATAATTCAACCTTGACGCATGAAAGTCATCTTCAAAATCAAAACCTTCCTTTTCTTTGCTAATCTCTGAATGCTTACTTGGCGTTTATTGGAGGTGCGTTTGATGGTTTTTCTGCATTTAGTGACAAAGAATACAGCACAGTGTAGTAACAGAGTTGAAAAATCTTTAAAAACTAACATTAGCACCAGCTCCAGACAACCGAATAGGTTGTTTTGTGGGACCAAACTAACAGTTAATATGTTATTCTCCGCATGGTGTTTATGTCCTAACATGGTTCAAATCAAACTTTTGTTGGCCGGTAAAGATGAACTACTCTCCCCGAAAAGCGAATTCACCGGTTGAAAATCTACTACCTCGGGGCAGTTTTACAATTGCTGGTTCTATAACGCGCAGTGCCCGGAAATCTTTCACAAATACAGATTTTCTACGTTCTATTAACTTTTGTTATCGGTAATACTTCTTGTGAAACAGTTGGTTTAGCGGGGTGAGGGATTCAAACTATCCATGAGTTTAAGTCAGGTTGACCAGTCAGAACACAACAAGCTTGTTGCCCTACACCAGCGGTTAGTTTTAGCACTCTTTTTGCTCTATAAAAGAGCTTCATTCCTGCACTGCACTAAACTTGTCCAGTACAGCTCAGCTCTTCATTGTGCTAGTGTTTTTAACCCAGTAACCAAGTGCGCAGCATTATGAACTGTAAATCCAATATTTTTTGAGTTATTCAATATAGCATGCAACTGCTGTAGACAATTTACAGATGAGACAAATAGACACAGTTTACCTATCATCACCGGTATAAACATTTCTCAGATAAAAACACATGTCGCATTGTTTTTAACGCTTTCCCTATCATAAGTTTCACGAATATTTTCTAAATACTATGATCTTAATAAGCTTTCCAATTGCGATTCAATTTGTTTATCTGTCGGAAACTCCAGCAGTGGAGCATTACTAAGTTGTGCGTTCAGATTTACAAAGAGGCGCGCATAATGCAGTGAAGCTCACGGTGTGGTCTTCTGTTGAAGATTTTGAGTAAAACGTTATACAATTTATTTGGGATTTTAGATAAAACCATACTGATAATACTTTGAACAAACACGCTCTCATCTTCCTAACTAGCTTTACAACTCATATAGAAGCATTTTTAAAATGAACCACGAAATTCTTCCGTAGAGTCAATTTTTTTAATCACTTCAGCATCTGCCTAAATTTAACTGGAATGTAGTCGACGGTTTCATTTGGTGAATTGCTGTCAATGTATTTCAGCATGAAACAAAATAATGCGCATTCAGATCATATCACATGAAAAGTCGCCAAGAGTTTTAGAGCATTGTGCTATTTTTGCGTTCCACGTGAATTACTCCGTCATTGCTTTGATGCAAAATAGCGTCAAGTTCAATGGCTTGTGAAGCCCAGGAACAAATTTTTGAAATTGTTTCTGCAATTTTGAGTGCTGAGTGTACATTATAAAATAAATTTTTAGTAGTTGCTATGACGAAATTTTAGGGAAGTTGAAAAAAGGCTCAAATGTGGTTGACAGTGAAAAAGAGAGGCGCTGCTAATCTTCCACTTTCTGTTTTTAAAACGATCGTAGTAAATGGAGCAAATTTAATAAAGTTAATTTGAATAGTGTACTTTGTTTGTTAATTCGGATTGAAGTTCTCAGCCGATCTGTTCATCAAAAATATCGTAAAACTTTGCCCTTTGTATGCCTAACTGATGGCACATATTCTTCAGAAGACTGTAATTTTAAACTCCAGTCCCTCAGGCGTAACCACGTAGAGGCTCTCGATGTCAACTCCAGGTTAATCATAACTTAATTACCGCGCTCGGACGTTTGGCGGCAATAATATACGAACGGTGCTCAAGTTATTTTACCTTTCTAGAAGTGAAAAACAACAGCGATTAAGTCTGCACCAATTAGTTACCTCACTCAGAAAACTTCCTTATCAACTCAAAATCCTGAAGGTTACATAATCTGTTTTTGAAAGTTCTTCACTGAAAATCAAAATTAGCTGTTTGCTTTTTGTATGATAATTAAATTTTTTTACTAGCTCATATGAAAAATGAGTGTAAACAACTCTATAATTGCTGGATAATTTAGATTATGTGCTGAAAACTTGGAGGGATGCTGCAGGGGCTTTACCTTAGATTGTCAAAATTTGCTGGATATATATATTTGTACTTTTCTTCTGTACCAGGACTCAAATTAAATACTAACCTCCATGTGCTTCGTTAGTGTAGGCCAGCACGATATAAGCTAGATGAGGCTGAAAACTCCCAAAGCGTTTCAGGTTGATAACTGAAACTCTGTCAGCATTTAATTTGGTGAATAATCAAATTAGCAACATAGTTAATAGTGAATGGAAGCCAAAGTAGTGAGTTCTCCTGCAATTTCATTTCGTGATTAGATTCGCAAGGTCCTGAATTCAACCAACTTCACAATCAAAATGGCGAATCTGAGTACTCACTTACTTCAACCCCACCAGCTTTGACTACCTCGAAATTGCTAACGAAGTACAAGTGCATATTAAACCGTCAGTGTTGTTGATTCAGCTGTTTTGGTTCGGTAATTCATACGTCTCATCTCAAAATGCTTCAACTTCAAATTGTTTCTCAAAAATGAGATCGTTAAATATTCTGCTTGCAAAATCTTTACGAACGGAAAGAAATAAGGCCATTAGGTTTGCGGTATTAGCAGCCGGCAGCAGTTTAAATACAACCAAAATTTAACCTAACCAAACTTTTCCCAGCTGAAGAGTGTCTGCTCACTTGTGACTATAATTACTAACTGGTTATTCTCTCAACTACTTCAACGTTTTTGTAGTCTGTTTGGCTGTTCGATTCACACTGCAGTGACTGTGAAAGAAACGATGAATTCCACTGGCATGATGAGCCAAAGTTTTTCTTGTCACATTTGGTCACTTTGGACGAATTATGAATACCAGAAGTAATCATTACTTTAAATTTCCTCATTGCGGGCCTTTTGAATTGGCTGCTGAGTAAAACGTTTGCAGACTTAAGGATGCAGGTCACCTCAAAATTCATGGAAGTGAGTGTTAAAAAATTCTTCACCTTCGTTTTCTTCCACCACGCTATTTAGAACATCTGAGTATAAACTTGTATCGTAAGATTAATTATTAACTGCTTAGAGATCGACAAATTTGCCTTTTTCGAATAAAAAATGGAAAACACGGGCTGTTAGTATAGACGTGTGTACATCTTGCCCATTATGACGTTAAAAATAACTGTTCTTTTAAAATGACCTTTAAACAAGGATGTCTCCCAGTGCACTGATTACGGCGTTCGAGACTGAACTTGCAAAACACGAGGACGAGATAACAGTTGACAACACATGTTTTTGTCTGTTTTTCATGCTGGTTATCACATGATAATTGCAAAAACGGCAAGCAAGTCAACTGAACAAATCGGTTATTGTAGTCTGCGGACTATTTGCTAACAGATGCACAGTCATTGCCTCACCCTGTGGATTCTGTGGACTGGGAGCCGGCGAAGGTAATGTGTTTTCCTGAAGCTCTCTGAGCGCAGAGATCACGATTATTCAAGCGGTCGCTGCTGACTTCAGCGTTGATCAGTATTCAGAATCTCAGAATTTTGGATCGACTTTTTTATTCTGTTAACATTCTGACTAGCGTCTTCTTACTGAGGAAAAGATCCAAGTCAGTCAAGTGAACACCATTAGGGATTAAAGAGGTCTGATCATATCTGTGTTCAACCACGTAGAACGAACTTCGTGGACGCTGCCAGCTAGACGCCTTGCGGTGCGACAATTGCGTAACGCCCAGCTCAAGCGAATAATTTGAGTACGTAAGCAACTGGATGCGGACTAACTGAGGAGCTGTAACATGAGCAAATTTTCAGCACGGTTCTCCTTTTCGAAATAGACACACTGAAATATCTACTGGACGAGAACTGTTGCGATCGATTTTGGTTGACGTTCCGTCCGTGGAAGTTTGTCTTTGAGTTGTGGCCTGAAAACTGACATCTATCGGAAACCCGTGAACAGCCAAGCTGTGAGAAAAGCGATTTCAACTTTCTGAGTATTCCGATGGTAAATTCACTCGGAGGACTGTTCATTCTGCACGAATACTTCATGTAGAAATGGATTGTACAGAAGCACCTGAACTAGGCTCCAAAGTTCTCAACAGACACCACATGCGGTTTGGTTTATAAATTGACTGAATCGAGCTATCATAGTAAATTTGATGACCACTTCAAGTCCGTTTCCTGTGCACATTTTACTGGATTGAGCCGTAATCATTTTTCAGATAAACATTCAAAATTTGTTTGGCTTCTGCCACTTAATATGTTCATGAGCATAATAATTCCGGACTGAGAAAACAAGTGACATCAAAATATTTGTTGCTTAGCATCTACAAAATGCGAATTTTCCACTGCTTTCACTTAACTGATCAGTCTCTAAGTTGGCCATAAAAACGAGTCAAAATCGGGCGTGAATTTGAGCAGATGAACATGTCATCTCTGGTGTTAGTTCTCACTGTTGAACAAGCGCTGCACTTCAAGTGTGCAAAGCATCGTCAATTTTACCAATTCCTTCTACATGCTGTTTACATATCTGTTGCTACGTTGCACAGGATCGCATAGTTAACCGGTTATATCCTACGGATGTAAGTTCTTAACTAGCGAAGCACTGTCAATTAAAAACATGCCTTGGTTGAGCCGACATACTGAAACATATCCTGAAAGCCACTTCCCGCTCGATCCACTCAAGTGAGTTCAAGTTAACCGGGGAAAACTTTGACCAAGGCGTGATGCGTATATCCGTAATGGATCTCACAGGCAAGTTCTCCTTTCAGCACAATTTCCTCTAATCAGTCCGATGGCGTCCAGCTGTGAGTGGTAGTAAGCGTCCAGTAACATTCAATAAACGTTCGAAAGATATTGCCTCAAAATTTTATTTCCCATTAAATCACCGATGATTAGTACTCACAAGGAATTCAGAACTAGACACATTTTCTGAGGTTTCCTCCATTCATTTTGATACATCTTGCCATTATATTTCATCACGTTCTGATAAACTGTTTCTGAAGAAAACTGAAAATGCGATGTGTGTGATTTTTCAGAATCCTTCTAAGATAAAAAATGATTGATGGATATCTTGCCTACCATCGAATTTAAAGATAATCGGGTTAATTGGTTTTTTCCATCCAAAGAGCCCCACAGAAATTGTGATTAATTCTGTTGTTTTAGATATTTTTCATAACGATCGGATCACTTTCCTGAAAAATATACTTTTTTTGAAATTCATCACAATGACGTAAATCCTGTGTGCGACAAATGATTGAAATGTGGTCACAACATGTGAACAGAACGAAATTGTGGAATTCCGCACCCGAATATACACCGATAAAAACAATTTTAACACATATGAAAGAAACAACGAAAAGTCAAAATTCTCTTCGCTTTGCAGCAGTTCAAGCAAACGTATTTTTATGTTGCTTAGTCGAATGACGTACTGCTAGCGAATTTTCAAGTACACAGATGTCAGTTGAAAAGATTAACAGTAGTACCAGGTTGTTTTACCAACTGCTTGATGATATTTTTAGTTTCAAAACCAGTCTATCAATCACAGCTGCCTCAAGCATTGCAACCCACATGGCACATTTCTGATTTCGCATAAAGTGTAATCTTTCGGATGAATCTAATGAGCAGTACAGAAGTCACACCTATATCAGTTATTCAGCCGCATGTTCACCAAATATTCCATCATCTTTTCATTGCATTAACATACTGTGATAAACTTAATTACGGCTAACAGACGAGGTCAACTCAACGAATGACTCTTTGATATATCCTGACAGAATTGCTTCGGCCGTAACTGTGAGTGATTGGTTCCATTCAGTGTTCCATATAAGTAAACCAGACACACATTTGATAGCCTCCGAGTCTCAATAGACCCGCCAACATATCAGAACCCAAGAGATGCCTCCTCGCAATTGTCACTCCTATATTCTCATCTGCACAACCCATAGTAAGCTTAAACCAGGGGCAAATGGTTTGATAATGCCGGTACTTGGAGGTCATTGGATCAAAGACGATCCAGAGGAGATAGCCAAATTGAACATGAAGCCCCTACAGACCAGGACCGAAAATAAAAAGCATATTAATGGTGAAGTCCAAATGTGAAAGATTAACAACTAATGAAAGATTCAGGCGATGTAAAACAGAACGCCGACTGTAAAGTATGAAGGAGGTCAAAGGTAGAAGCAGATACTGGTGCGGTTCGTGACAGATATGGGAAGTGAAATGGGGTTAAATTCCCATCCAGAATCCCAGCAGACCGCCGAGATTTATTGTACCAAGAGTGACACGGAAAAAAATGTCGGGCTACTGGGTAACGCGCAGCCAAAACCAGCGAGCGCGCGCGAATTGAGTTTGAATTGTGTAGCGGTGCGTGCTACTGTGTCGTCGGTGGTGTTTTAGGTAACGTTTGTGTAAGTCGTGTGTGTGGCCTAGTGAACCTTTGGCTCATGCTTGTTCGTATTGTTTTCCTCTTCAGAACTGTTGTTCGAACCCCTACTTCAGAAGAACTCTGTCCCCTGGTGCGTCCACGCTGCCCAGAAAAATGGTCCGCGAATGTTACGGGCATTCAAAGTAGAGTCGGCTGACCTACATGTTAAAACTGTGTCTCATGTTCTGTATAAATGAGCGTTTGATCCTTCAACTGTCTTCTACAAGCGAAAACCACGTAATTGAATTAGCTTGCTAATGTTCACTTGTTATTTTTTCGTTAACGGTTCATTGTGAGGGGATTGGCAGATAGACAATTGAACCCACTGCCACAAAACTGTTGTCAGTTGAGCTTCCGGAATTCCGTAAGGATTGTATTTTCCAAGCTATTTGGCCCATCTGTGCACCATTTCTTGATTTCCGCTCTACATCATAAGATGACAAACCCACCTAAGTATTATTTAGGTGACTGTGCTTCTCGCGATCACGTTTGGAAACATTGATACGTCGGTAGAACAGCAAACTACATAGGCAAGGTTATCTAGAATAAACAGTGGAGAGTCTCCTAAATTCAAAAGCTAGTCAAACAACTCATTGAATGAAGAAAATTATTAAAACGATGAAGCATAAACAGGATGAGAACTTTAGCAAACATCATCAACTAATGTTGTTGCCCTTCTGTGTAGAAAACATCGAATCAGCTCACAAACCAGTCTCGGCAACACAACTTAGTAGTGACACAATCTGAATGTCGCTTCGGGTGAGGTGAAGCGAAGCATGTATGTGTCACGTAGTTGACAACGTCATTTTTGAAATAATCCTCAGCCGTGCTTCGTAATCTGAAGTGCCGTCGAGATCTACACCGTTTATTTTCCGGATAACTCGTTTTTACTTTCGGACACAGTGATACAGATTTCTTCAAGAAACTGTCCTGTAAACTTAAGTTGTGTCTCGCGAGTGAAGTTTCTTAACACTTATTCGTGGAATGTTGATCATAAATACTTAACACAACTTTGAACCTTGAATACTGTCCTTACCGCTTTAAAGATATTTGTGGACAATTTATCAAGCCAGATTCTGAAACCATGTGCGGCGTTATACTAAAAGAATATGCAGTAGTGTGATCAGTTCCGTAGAATGTGTGTTTTGTGGTGTTGCCTGGAACCGATGGTTGGCTTCTGTAAGCACAAATCATAGTCATTCAACAAGTTCAAATGCACCTACCGATGGTTCAACAACATGATAACCAAACGGCGATGTTCACTAATTGGTGCAAATGAACACGACGAACGTCACTGTGTAATCACTTACAGCATCTGAACCGGTGAGGAATTCACACCGTTCTGTTGCGCTGAAAACTAGGACAACGACCACAAGACAAGCAACACACTGTCAAACACGTTGACCAAACGAACGAGTAACCATCAGAAGAGAGAAAATTGATCAGTCATTAAAAATAGGCATTTTCAAAAACAAACTATGCTTCTTAATAGAATAAGCACGATTGTTGGCCTTGTCAATGTTTCGGGTCGCAGAAATGTCATAAGACTCTGCTTAGCTTATTTTCGGAAATATTCCTCAAAGGGTAGAATATGACAAAAAGGCATTATAGCAGAATTTATAGCGACGATTTATTTTGCATTTCCAAGTAAACTAACACAAAATTTACTACATATGTAGACGCATCTGTTCAACTAAAACAGCTCATACTTCAAGATCTGGGGAAATACGTGATGTATACAATTTGATTGTTTGTTATCCTTTCCACAACTTTTTTCATTCCGAAGGAAGCACGAATTTACAAATGAATATTGAAGTAGGTCATCCCATATTAGCAAACCTGACAAAGCCAATCGTTAGGTTTGTACATCCGGAGGCTTCATTATTAAACAGCTGTCTTTTGATTCTCCAGCAAAAGACACCCAAATCACTCGGTCCGATTGTGTGATCCAAACATTCTAGTGTATGAACAGCAAATTATTCCTAATTATTTGATGGAAAAACTTGCGCAAGACGGTTTACCTGTAGTGGTGAGAAATAATTAGACTACGCTTCCTATTGTCCTAACCTTAAATATTACTACAGGTATAAGTATATTGGTAAACGAATTATTGCGCTGAAACACGTGGTAGCTGTTTCAGTGAATAAGAATTGGTGCAAGTTTGACGGGAACAAAAATCGTAAAACTTGGAATAAATTTGGGGCAATCACTGATTCGTAAATTATGATTGTTCAGCTGGTCTCAAGTGGATTTCAGTTAACAAAAATCAGAAAATTTCTCATCAAGAGGACCAAATTTCAACAGGTAAAGCAAAAACATCATTTAGTCAACCATAAATCTCACACGCGCAAACATCATAATAACTTTGGAGAGGAAGTTGCTTGAGAGCTGACAAAAATGAAATCAGCTTAGACAAAACAATATACTCATATCGTTTTATGCTCCTTCAAACTAGGTTCATTCAGAGGAATATTTTCAATAATCGGAACAGATTCCATTACAAACCACAAAGTGCTTCAATCCTACCATCACGTTGTGTCAGCCCTGTGCCCAGTTAGAAAGAATCGCTTTGTCCCAGAGTACGTCGATGATGCCATTTGTGTTGTCTGTTCTGCACAGTTTGACTCTTTGCATACCGAGCATAAAACTAGCCCTTTAAAACTAGCCTATTTGATTGAGACAAGTTTGTTTCACACTTTACACATCAGAGTGCGCCTATCCTTTATTCTTGTTACCAATCACATTAAACCGGAAAAGGTGCATTTCTCAAATAAAGAACTGTCAACATTTTGACGGTAGATTTGAGATAGGTATTTTATTGATCGTTTCATGTGAATGAGCTAGCGAAGAAAGTTGGATAATTTACATTTTGAAACAATTGGCTCCCTCGAGCGTCTAGTGCATTCAAAATCATTCTAACTCGAGATTCTTGCGGTTTGCTGAAGCAGCTGCAATTGATCGACTCAAACCAGCTTTCTGTGTTCAGAAACAACTGTTTGTGAACTTGACCCTTCCCTGGACTTAATGTATTATCCTAACTTGCTTATCGATTATCCACCCCTCAAATCGATTGTTTTAAAAAGAACACCCATGTTATTGTAAGTTTGGTACTGATGACTCAGTACGAAATGCTTGCGTCTACCAGTTTTCATTTTCTATCAGCTTTTTTTAAATTTACAGTTCCTGTTACATTTGAATTCTTATTCGGACGTGTGCAAAACCACCGTAGGTCAAACTGGCACGTGAGTATATTGGTTTGGTCACTCCTCATTGCTAGTTACCAATCAATTGTGTTGAAATTTTCAATAGTTCTCTGGATCGCTAAACGGATGATTTAATACACATTCAAACTACTTGCACAGTCATTCAAGTTGAAGCTGACTGTTGTACATTTACATTGCTCCTTTGTAATTTGGGTGGATCTTATCTAGTTCATATATTTATCTTGTACTGGTTATAGCTACGAATGTTGCAACTGGCAATTGTATAATGTTTCTTAAACAGTCGTCTTTAAATTTATACCTCACGCCGATTTTTCGCCAACCGGGTAGATATAGTATGAAAGAGATTTCAAGCGGTAACCATTTAATGATATAAGAAAAGTGTGTATCAGTTAAGTTAATTATCCGTTGTAATCGACGGTCAAAAAAAACTTCCTGTAGCATCGTTAAGAGCTGTCGGTTCGAACGTCGTCTAGTCTACTTTAACTTTATTTGTCCAGACATAGACAAACTCACGAAAACAATGTTTGTCTGAAAAGAAAAAATTATACAATCACAGCAAATTACAGTTCTTCTGTAACTTAAGGGTTATAAAACCTCAATATTTACGCTTTGTTTGAATTTACTCAGTCTTCTTAATGTGATCTTCCTAAACACTTCATTGCCTTGTTGTGTGATTCACATCATAAATCACGAACAGTATTCAACCTTCCATTTGGTCAATGTTGAACATGAAAATAGACAGTGTTCGACAAGAGTTCTCGGCTTGACTAGATTGTTACAGAAAAGCCTTTGTTTACTGTAACCAAGATTTCAACGTGATAGCTGGGTAGGTGAAAGCCAAGATGGAGCACATGCTGTTTGCAAAATACCTAAGTAGATTATTATAAGTGAAACCAGTTGCATGTTTTCAACCATTAATCTATTTAATTACACCTAACGAATTCTTATCTAAAAGATTATCCAGCTGACAAGAATTTGGCTGGTACCACTTGGGTTACCTGGGCGAACACGCACTCCCCTTCTTGGTTAACCATTTATACTGTTTTTGTGAACCAACATTATATATATATATAGTTCACAAGTTTCAAGCATCTAACCAAAAACGAGAAACAATTTTAAATTGGAATGAACCAGACTGTTACTGTTTCCTCTCGAAACGATCGGGCAACTTGATCATTGCTCACAAGCCAGAGTGGTTTAGCGTTCCGACTTGATAATCCGATCGTGCCTAATGTTAGGTCAATGGTGCAGTGGTTAACACGATTGCCTCATGATTGGAATAGCCGGAGTTCAAATCCTGGTCGTGGCAAGGATATGCACTACTGATGAGCTCTAATGAGAGCGAAACTCGAGTCTAGTGCTTCTTTTCGAAAGATGCCGGATGGAAAGTCTATCTGAATTCGAACACTGCAATCAAATATAGGTAATGTTCAACTTGAAAATTCTGAACCAGTTAACAGAACGATGAGTCCAGTTCACTTATATAAGAATCACATATTACCTGGCACCCACCTAAATAGCCACTCACGGTGTCCTCAACATGAAGGTTAACACGAGGTATATATATAATATTTACAAGTGCGCATCGATTTGTGTCATTTTCAAAGCCTTATTGAGAAATGTCTAATCAATTTTTAGTGTTAGTTGGATGATTCTTTCATTCAAACCACTCCCAAAGATAGTCACCGAAGGTCAGATTTGATGAAATTGTCGGTCCAGGACATTTTGTTAACCCAATTTTCAAAAGTGTATTCTATAATTTTTTTACTGGTAGCACCTTTGTTGTCTGCATCTTGGCGAATCGTAATCTAATGGTCACCGTCGTCTTTCCGTGATGGCCCACAAAACATACAAGTTTTACAATGTTTTTCAACACGTACTGATACCAGATTTTGTAATTTTATGTAGTCATCCGTCTCTTATACTGGATCCAATTACTAAGTCTCTAATTGCATGAAAGTGACCAACATTGGCAATTCTATTTTACCACTTGTTCGTCTTTCCCTGGTAACGTGGAAATTTCGCTGACCCGGATTTTCATTTATCTCCTGAGTAACAAGGGACCGACTGTTCAACAACAATCGACAGTCTGCGATATAATCAAATGGGTTCAAAATGTTCACCGTACATTAAAGCGATTGCAAGGCTTGTCAAGCATTTTACCAAGTGTGTGAGATTACGTTTCAAGGAAAACCAAGAAATGACGGAATGAATAGAACATAAGCATGAAACACTCATTGAATATAACATTCATGTAACCGAAGTTGTCATTACTCCAGATTATAAATAGAAAAACCATAACTGAAAGGGCGACGGATCGAGTTGAACTTGTCAACCTATCAGTCCATCTCTAATCCGACTGCCCACTGATTCATAATATGTTGTGAGTTCACCAGTATTACATCAGTTCCCATCATCTGTCAACGTCATATGTGATGACAACCTGCATGGGAAGAACTCAATTTAAGTTCCGGCTGGTGTTTCCTTGTTAACGCCCCACGCCTCAGAATTGTCTGCTTAGATGCTCGAGGCGCAACATATGAAGGTTCAGTTAATTCCTAGCGATAACTCTGTCCAGACTTGGAGTGTGTTAGTCATTAGCACATTTCTTGTGCTCCTCATTAATAAAGGGGCGACCCACCTGTCGAAGGTAGATGTGGACAGCAGCTGCTGGATTGAACACAAATTCGAAGGTTCCTAGACTAAAGACTAATGACGTACGTCTCGTTCTTTTATAAAATTACACATACAACATCAGCTTAATTTTTAAGAGGACAAAATGTTGTAAATCAGAGTTAGATAGAAGTTCAATGAGCCTGCTGAAGTTTATCTCCAAACTGCTTACAAGACGATACCTTTAGGTTTGTGCGTTCATTGAAGTTTTGTTATCAGACGTAGCTTATGTGCTACAACCCATGTCGACGAAGCTGTCAATAGAATCGACCGAAAGCAACCTGTAATTGGAGCGCCTTATCTTGGATGAATGTTCAACGTTCTTCTTGGGCGATAAACACAAATGTAACGCCCAGGTCGGCCTCCTCAAGTGCATTAAAAATATTTACAATTCCTCACTCATGTCCTGAAACATACACTGTCCTCAACTACTAAGTACCCTCGTGACTATATCGTCTCAGCTTCATTGTGTGACTGGGACTAAAGTGTTGATCGGATTCTAGTGTTGTTTCGTCTGCTGTTTCCAACTGGCATATTTGGTCAAGCTGCTTGTAAGACAGGAACACCGTTTTCGGACCCCCGTCCACGTTACTTTCTTCCGTTTTGCCAACTTCAGTAAGTCATGCGTTCAGCGTCTGATAGGTTGCGTGAAGAATCTGAACGTCTCAGTTGCATGATCACGATAACGCTATTTGCATATCGGAACACGCCGTCAGGCAGATACCGCCGAATTTAGTGGTTCACTGGGATGAAGCCGAATTGCCGCGTACCACTAGACAAAATGCATCATACTGGGATGGAAGTCGAGTCGTTTCGAAATCCACCGATTGTTTGTGAAGTAAAAAGTAACTGGGCGACAGAAATAACATCTTTTTTTGTGAACCGGATGAATTAACGGTCTCAACGGCGTGGAACGAACCGGGCCTTCTGAAGAATGACAAAGTGAGTTGACTTGAGTGGGTTGAGTTGAAACGTTCGTGGGACTTATTTGTCAGCAAGAACACCGTTGTTATTTTGGAGTAGAATACAATCGGAATATGAGAAGAAATGTTGTGCTTCGCGAGAATTACTAGTGCTCCTTTCCGTTTCTCAAAGAAAAGTAGAAACCTTACCATACCTACCGAAAATGATCTTCCTACGTGAATCAATTTCTAGGAGAGGGCTTCTGTGCAATTCGATCATGTTTACTGTACGTCTTGCGATGTAAATCACAACTGTGTGGCTCTTATATGTCCGGCTTGTTGGAATTCTGGTGATCTGGACTTGGGTGACAGTCGATTCACCCCATATAACTGATTAGAGTGAAGCAGGTTTTGAAAAATAAACACGTTTGTAGCTGAGTCAGCGGCGTACCAGCGCGTAAACAGATAGCGGAATAACGGTTAGTGAAACGGCGTATAACGGAAAGACAGTCAACAGTAATGAACAACGGATTGCGAAGTATGTACGACTAGTTCGTAACTTCTCGGACAACCCAACTACCCGAGGCTAGCGCATGAACACAGAGAAAAGAATGGTCTCAGGGCAGAGCTCCCCTATGTCACTCAATCCGAAGACAACACGGTCACAAACCATATCATACTCAAAGAGTTTGTGACCATTCGAGAGACTAACTGAAATGTGGACCAAACTAAGAGACAGACAACACCATGATGCGCGTTTGTGGGGTGCCATATATTTGGCGCAAGGGTTGAAGGGCGAAGTGGCGCATGACCATGCCAACTATGAAGGTTACTCACAAGTGTACTTTGTTAGTCTTTGCCACACAATATATTCGGGGAACTGATGACTTCCCCTACAGTCACAAACCACACCGTAATCACACACATTTGTGGTTGCAATTAGAGTAACGTTTGAAGTGATACAGTCTTCAATCACTGGCTCAATTAATGTGAGCTATCACACAATATACAACGAACTGGAACTGAACGCCGAACTGTATCATAAAGTACAGGTGATCATGGTCAGTGGTGACAGATTGCCCAGGAGGAGTGAGATCAAACATTTATGGATGCATTTTCGTGTTAATTCGTTAAAACAATTTGTAGAGGGGAAAAAGCTGAATGAGGTGGTCTGCGTCAAGGAGCAGTGTCCCAACATGCGGAAGTGGTACTCTGACACAACCAACAAATATACAGAAAAGGACAACAAACAAAAATGCGGCATTTAGATTACTGTATGTATTTGTAGGATGCATCAGTGATGTAACTCACAGAGATATGCACTAGATGAACCGCGGCATATACACCAGCCGAATAGAGTTTGGAGCAGCTTAGACGCGTCAACCGTAACCACAGCGTTAGACGAATTGAATCCAAATTACCTAGGACGAAGGTCAATTCACATTTTGGCTTGCCACAGTTCGGAATCGAGTTCAAGAAGGTTAGTTCTAAATTACTCATCCTTGAGTGGCTAGGTGTACGCAGAGTTCATATTTCAGGACTAATTACGCCCACGAATGTCTAGTGTGTGTCAACAGAAAACGGACCAAAATTTCCAAGCCAAAGCGCATCTGCAGCCATTGTGTCACTATGAGTTGTCCGTTTCTGAATATTTTCGGCAAGAACCGTACAACTGAACATCATGCATGACCATTTTATTAGAGTGTGCAGTGGAGATAAATGCCATTTAGAGTGCTGCAGAACGACGAAGGTTCTCAAGTCTTTTTTAAATAATTCACTGTTATTTTTGCTTTCTATGTCATTGCTGCGAGGTCTGTAGACGAAAGTACATTGCTTACCATTGATGTTTGGGTTTTATTTTTGCATGAGAATACTTTCAGCATGTGACCACCTGGTTAGTAAGCAACACCATTTTGATAACAAATACGCAAACATTCATATTCATAGACACTGAACGCATTGTCGTTAACCAGGGACAACACAGTTCAGGTCATCAGATTAATCTGTTCTAAAATGTATCCACAGGCTACAGATCATGTACAAATTACCATATATATGGATTATACGTGGAGATTATGAGTGCTGCACAGGTGTTGATTGGAAACAAAAACCATCAAGAAACAGAAGTCCTAGAATTAAACTTGCGAAAAGGCATTACTTCGTAAAACGCAGATTAATAATTCGCCGTTCATTTTTGCGCTCAATCAACATTAAATTTTGCGGCAAATGGTCCACGAGAGCAAGTCTGAATCCAAACAATAGTTACAAAGTTCTCAAATGAGAAAAAGTGACCGCCTATGTCGTAAGCCTCAGAGATATCTAAATAAACCTGAAAACCAGCTGCTGTACGCCAACAGCTTCAACAGGGTTATGAGATGACGCAAATCATGTGATGTTCACCACAGTAACATTGCCTACATTCTGATCACACATAGACAGGCGACTAGGTTCAAACATTAAGATAAGCATTAACAACGCGGAAATAATGGCCTAAAATATTAGCAAACAGACGGATACAAAAAGCGGAACTCAGGATAACGAGCATGCTGATTACCAGGGCAGCCGCAAAGTCAACACAAATTGTTTCGGACACACAGTGAGGATTCGAACGCCTGATTGTTGAATCCTCAGCAAACCGGAGGACGCGTTTCCAGTTGCGTCGAGCAATCACCGAGAATGCGTCACAAACTTTGAATATGTGTTCTGCTTGGATTGAACGTTTCGCTATTGATAACACTGGGTGTCGTCCGTTGTTCTCTGCATGCATGCGCCTGGTGTTTGTGTTTCCAGCCACTTGGGAACATGTTTGTTGGAGCGAGAAGCGAGCTGTCTGTTTGTTATCCTTGTGTAGTTCATACTTCAGTTAAACGAATGTTTGCATAGCCCATGGAACTTGACAAACACAGGCTGTTTGTTAATATCGGAGGGGACTGGAAAGGCTCTGGTTCGGTGTATAGTGACTACATCAATCTTGATTTAGCGAAAGGCTCTTGCACAATACACCTCACGCTGCCGGCCAGTTGTACGTTAGACATGCACAGGTGAAGAAGTCTACATAAATTGTTCAGAGCGAGCTCTATTTATAATCTCTCAGGAAGCACACTAATGTACACATTCCCAAAGGCCTGTGTATCTCTGGAGCTGAACTCGTTCGAAGAGTCACTCAGAAGCACTTACATGAGGCGAGTCGTAGAGTCTGTGGTGCTAATGCATTTTGTATCGCATACCTCCCACTAACGAAGCAATGTCAAGTTTATTGAGACTGTCGCCATTCGTCGAACAAATAGGTGTTGTAGAGATCATCGGTCACTCCCGTGGCAATTCTGTTCCACTTCCAAAATCTCTCTTGGTTTTTTAATGTTTTTTCCTCTATTATTTACCTATGTGAACGTTTGTGTTGCTTTTCAAGTTCGAAATAAATTTTTAACATTTTTTCCACCACTCAATTAACTGCTCATGATCGTCTAACTCCTTAACAGAATTCTCTTTATTTGCTTCGTGTTGGGTTATCTGACCATTCTACGGTCGATTAGTACGCCCGCATTCTCCGCTAAGATTGTCATACCCGGTGGCGGTATATTGAGTACAGTAAGCTAGCTGCAATGAGCTGCGAATGGAATATCTGTGCACAAGTCAAATTACATCAGAATTGTTCACTCGGTTTCATGTGACCATTAAACACTAATAAGCTAATCGTCGTAAATTAGTTGAGCTACTCTTGATTTGTAAGTAGGTTGGTCAATTAAACGAATGAAATGTGCATCTTCGGATGCGAGATCAATTGACCACAAAAGGTTTAGGCGCAGGAGTCACAAAGATTTTGACTTGGTGCACATCAGGTTCATATCGATGTAATACAGCAGCCAGGTTTCACTTAGGTTTGTGTGGCAAAGCAGTAACGCCAACTAACATAAACGAACACACTCTACACCAATGTCTGTCAGTCTCCGCATGAGCAGTATGCTGATTTCTGCACGTAAGTTACTATGGCCTGCGCAAATCGCCCAAGTCTCCAACATTTTGTTGCGCAGCGTTTTCACTCTGTGTGTTGCAGGCCTTACCGCGATCTGAAGACTAACAAGTGTTGAGTGATTAGCATGGCTGTTTCATGTCGGTATCGCACAGCACTGTCAAACTCATGAGAATTATGCTGTTAAAGATTAGAACAATCTGGTGGACCCAACCGTCCCATTACTGCTCCGTTCTGTCTGTGCATATGGACAGTACGCATAAGACTTAAGGGCTGATAAAACTTTGACATTGTTGCAGGGCTTCTTTCAGCGACGGTGTTAGACATCGGGTGATGGTGAACAGCATCAATAACTCTCTACTGTTTTTAGCCACAGATAAATTTCCTCTCCTCAGATCCGTAGAATTTATAACGTGAACGCGCATTTTTGATTTGTTCTAGAACAAAAACTTGAGAACAACAACTTTTTTATTGTCCACTGAGATCTCCCGCTAATATACTATTCTCTGAATTAGTGTTTTTAAATAGGGGGTCTCTTCAGAGGGAAATTTTATTGGGTGAATGCAAGACCATAATTTTTTGTTACCGTCTGGTCTGAACGTAGTGCGTTTAGACAGATAGTAACTTTCGGCAGCTCACGCGATACTGAAAAATAACCAGAACGCCAGAGGATTTTCACGATATTGTCTAAAGGACTTGCTAATGTGGATATTAAGAGGGTTAACTAGATCACTTAATTTCACAGTTATCTCTAGTAATGCTGAGCAACAGAAGACCACCAGAGTATTGTTTTTGTAAGTAACGAAGGTATCCATTTTCTGCCCGAAATAGGCAACAGACTTACAGCAGAATAGTGAATTAGGTGAACTGTATGCGCGTGGTCCGCCTTTGGCTTTTCACAGTAGGATTGAACAAATCAAAACTACGATATTTTCATCAATGTGTAGAGTGTTCTGTTGTATAAACAATGAAAAACTTTTACTTATTTAAGTCATCAGTCAAAACATAGCCCAATGTATTTAAAAGAGGATTTTGGTTTTTGAAGGCAGTTGCAATCTGAGTGACCGTCTGAGTTTATAACTCACTCCAATGATCAAAGTTTGTCCCTATCCTTCACCAGTCACCATAATACAATGGCTAATTCAAATCTGGCTAAAAAAGTTTAGATTTAGTATATCAAAAGAACACGGTACTCCTATTTTGCTTGAGTATGATTCGTCAAACAATAGTTTACCTGCTACCAAAAACGTTTCTTCCACCTTTTTCACTTATGTTCAGAGTGCCCAAACAGTGACAAGGTTATTGGATGGGAAATGTCTGGTTGTTAAGCAAAAACGTTAAAACGTTTGTTGAACCAAAAATTGTAGGTGAGGCTGGAATTATTGAATTGGAATCCGTAGAGACTAACAGAACTATTCAACGGAAAAACTGTGAGAAAAATGGGGTACCAGCGATGAATTGATGATAATCCTCGGTTTACTTTTTAGGGTGAGCGCCAAATACGCAAAAACAGCAAGTAGTTGTAAAAGTAAGGCCACTACGTTAAGAGAGTCATGTACGGTTTCGGTAGAAGTCTTGATATCTCGCAGCTGGTTCTTTCTACTGCATCATATCCGCCAAACTAGCCGGCAGTAAGACAAATCAATATTTTTGGGACTGTGATTACACAAATATGTACCTTCACGGCAAATTGCGGCAATTGTTCCATGGCTTGTCTTAGGCAGCACTCTAAACAAATGAACCACAACTGAACAGATGGCAGCAAATCGTTGAATAACATATCATATAGAGTCAAAGGACACCAGGAAAAAGGTCGAAGTGTTCAACTAATCCCCATATGATTCACTGTTGTACGACCTTACGCAAGCTGGACAAGTCGATTTGGCACAACCTCATGTGTTCTACAGATCATCCGTCACCTCACCGTGAGTAAACCTGGAAAATTTGTCTGGAAAGAATTTTTAGTTCCAAGTGGTTGCGATCATGAGGACTCCGTAGATAGCTTCACCACAGACGCTAAAATACCAGCAGATCGAGGATGTTGTTTCATTTTCGTAATCCAAAATGTTACCCTGCTCTTATGCTCGAACTGACTTCTTTCCTATGGAGCTCACCTGTATTACCATTAGTTACGGACTCAAAGTTTTAAATTTGCATGGAATTAATGAGTGAGTGGGATTGATGTGTATAATTATATCGGGGTTTACACGTCGTAAGAAAATAAACGCTTCTCAATGCGTGATTTACATATGACACTTCTCAAGGGAGGTTCTTGTTTTAGGCAGAGTTGTTCGTGCCATTACATTCAGAAAACTTTGAAACAAGAGAACAACGACCATGCGCACAGCGCTAATTGACCGCTTAGCATGTGTAGTATCTATTTCGATTCCGGGTAGTAATTAATAATTCATAAGTTACGAACTAGAACAAATGAAATCAATTTCGTGAGATTGATGCTGTTTGTCTGTCTTCAGAACAGTCAGAAAGCTCATTTAGGCAAAAACAGATTCTGAAGTGAAGTAGTAATGATTCTGGATTACAATGTTTAAACTGACAGGCAATAATCAGGCCTTTAGATTTTGTACAGCAAATTGTTTTGACACAGCGTTTTATTTTAGGTGTAGCGGGCGAGAAAGTCTTCCTTAGTTACGCTGATTTGATTCAGTGGATTCAATCTAAACACATTGCGGACAGTTCATACAATTTTAACATAGCAGAGCACAGATAAAAAGGAGTCCACTTTAATAATTGATAATACATTCGCAGCTCAAGCCAAGTGACATACGCCGTCGCATTATGTTTCTCGTGCTTCCAGTAAGTTGGGCTGTTATAGAAGTCCATACCGTGATTTAGCAAACCACAGAATGTAGATTTCTTTATTAGCAACTCATTCACCAAATTTCATTCTTTTATATTTAATTTTCCCACAATTCCACGGTTGATAGAGATTACTGCGATCTGAACATTATTCGCAAACAAATGATTCTGCTAATTTACTCGAGCCAGTTAATGCCTAACGTGAGATCACGGAGCAGAAGTCACCATAATTGTTTCACGAACGCCTGCTTGGAGTCTCATTCCCAGTCCTAGTAATGACGTGAACCACTAATGAAAGTTAGTACATCCGACCCGTGAACAGAAGGGATACGCGAAAATATAGTGTGCGTTGTGCTGATGCTCATTATTAAGTAAATCCTTGGTTAAGCCACAACGAGTTAAAACCAAAAGAGTTTTCGTTGTGGCTTAACCACATGATCAAGTAACAGTTCCCTAATAAATCAAAGTCGACCAGATCGTTCTTTCCTAGGAGGTTGAATGAAATATGGATAAGGATTCAAAAGCTAACTTTGACTTTGTTATTCACCTTAAAACGTAGTGTCCCACGCACATTTATCGCGCTTTTATGTTCATGTTTTTATGCAGTGGAATAGTTTTCATGGTGACTAGACAGAATACGATTGTACGATGGTTCGTGTGCTTATAGTATGATTATTTAAAATGCATGGATTGGGTCAAGATCACTTGTTTGCTGATAACTACATCCCGCAGGCATGCTATAACGGCCCCTATTTGTTGATCATTATACAACCAACGTATGGACAATTCAGTCTTCGACTGGATTCAGACCTATAATAAGAACTAGACGCTTTTATGCCGTAGGTGATCTGCCAGCTGAGCTACGAAGCTACGGTAGAATTCTGGGAATGTGATTGTGTCAGTACGATTATGTAACCTTCTCACATTTAATCGGGGTTAGAACCACCTACGTAGCAGAAATTGTTCACGTCGACTAACTTTCTATATTAGACCACCATTACCGCTCACCACCCCCCAGATCTGGTGACCAACCAGAGTAGACCCAACACTCCGTCGTTTGTACTTTCCTAGCTGACACCTGCACCAACTATTTTCTAGTTAATTTCCTACTCTGAGTTTGGCAGGACATCGTGTACGTTGTAGTCAGAAGGTCGAGTTAACATGACAATATGGAATCCGATTAGGAATGATTTTCAAAACACTTTCAATGAATTGGAGGATGCAGACATCAGTTAAATGGGTACTGAAGGCAAAAGTTCCATTAATATTTGTTACAGAATTATTTGTAAACCATTGGATCATTTTGCAGGCTATTAGTGTCGTGTATCACGTTAACAAAAATGCACGCACAGAGCCAACTCACAGCAGCATAGCGAGATCTACGTACATCAGCGGAGAGTAAACAATAGCGGTTACGACCTTCAGCTCACATTGACCTAACACATATTTGATGTGGGCTTTATTGATTTTGTCAAGGTCTACGTGGCAATACATACTTGTTCTGGATGGATTATGGTTTGGTGATTGAAAAATGCCAACTTGCTGCTATTTTGAGTCACTTGGAAATGATCTTCCATTCGACCTTTGATGAATATTGTTTGTTTGTCCAAGCAACACGCCTTAAGCACATTTACACGTTATTTCCAAACTTCACGTGAGCACACTAGGAAGAAAGTGACGGGTTCATTAAGCTGCCTTATACTGGCCGTCTTGCTCAATAATCCGGTCATGCAGTGAATGCCGAAACGTAGTTCAAATTCATCACTTCGATGGCAGCAAATAAGTCAGAATCAATCTGACAATTAATCAACGTGAGTAACATGGAAATCAGGGTAGCCAAACGGCAGCCAACTTTATGTAGGTCGAAAATCTTGTTCAAACAGCGGCCGCTGTGGATAATGGTTGTATGCCCAGTTAACCCAGAGCAAAATTCATTGCGTAGCAACCAAACCCACTGACAGCACAACCCTACAGATTCGTGTTTTGATTAATCGTTTTTCAACACCTAGCACTCTGTGTCACAGATGACTAACGAGGAAGCAAGTGAAACATGTATTCATCGTTGTTACTTTGGAAACGGATAATAGAAACTTGCTAAGATTACTTACACAGCTAACCCGTTCAACATCGTCCTTGTGATTTAGAATACACAATTTGGCATTCTTTAATATTCAGGAACAATAATGAACAAGACTAGGCTGAGTTGATCTCACGAAAGTACAAGTTGTCACACACACAACGGGCTGATTGGCCACAAGTGAGTGTGTGCGTCTTTCAATAATCACTATCTTCCGACAAAAACCCTGCTGGATTGACAGCGCACAAGAACATTGTGTTCCAAAGCGGGCATCCCCTTGGCTGCAGAAGCTTTCTAAACGAGAAAAAAAAGAACATCGTGTGCCATGAATTTCATATGAATTTACTGCTGTATGGTATCCTCATAGTGAATTGCTCGTACACGATCAGGATTGCGTACCATGCCTAGGTGCTCTTATCGCCTTATGGGGTTTCCAATACTCCCCACTTTTCACTCCCGGAATTTTCATAACACGCCTAAAAGTTCACAACATGCCTTCTATGCGTGTTTTTGGTAGGCTATCCTACCACTATAGTGGACAAGTTCAAACCTGTACTATCGGGTATTGCCCTGCGATTATCTTTGGAATATGAGTGCTACATATATAGGGCCTACTCACATGGTTATGGTAATCACCGCACGTGTTTGGCATTCCTATGAATTTCACTTCGTTTCCGCAGCAGATATATCGGAACAACTTGACGATAACGAAATATATCAACATGGACCTCACACAGGTTAACATAAGTGGCTGCGTGTGCCAGATTGAGGTGACAGTTGAACAAGAAGCAAAGTAACCTGTTAGTAAAATGAGTCTTCTGACGGTAGATAAATCTACCGCCTTCGCGGAGTCAATGAAAATTTTGGATAATCGAAGAATATTTGCGATTCGTCAATGAAAAATAAGAATTCGGTGTCGAACTCCTGAATCAATATGAGGAACGTCTTCCACATTAAAAAGCAAATTCACAAATAATAAATGGAACATAGTGCCGTTTTAACTTTGATAAATATTCTTTCTGTTGAACATGTGAATGCATAAATTCTGATTGCATTTACCTCCAAGACAATTTACTGAATTCATTTGACTTGTTAGCCGACGAACAAGAAATTATTTAATGCGTGTGTGTTGAATGCTGCAAATGATTAACGCAACGCCCACAATCTAACGACAATTGCCGAGTAGTAGTCGGGATCGTTATTACCAATTCACCTTAAAGACCACTTAAGTTTAGCGGACGTTTTACAACCCGATGGACTTTCGACTAGCCATTCAGGAGGAATGTATTAAAAATCTCTTACCGCTGACTGAGTAAGGCTCTTGGACAGTGTATAGTATCGATCTGACCTTGCCTTTGTGAGTAAAACGTATTGGTTAATACCCCACCACTCTAAGGATCATAACTAGCCAATTCTACCGAACTTTTCAATCGCAGTTAATAGCCAATAGTGTCTAATTCATCCAATAAACTGAAGCTGGTGCGCAAAATGGCCGACTAATAGATTAAATTTTGTTGTCAGTGAACCAAACAGACGGTACTAATGAGCTTTATTAAATTCTAAATCTGAATTTGGTACTTAGTATGGGAGAGGGTCATAAGGAACTATAGCACGAGTCCTGCCATAGTTGTGCTTCATGCATCGTTTACTCCCATCCCAGATGCACCTCTGGACAACAGAATAGTTAACAGCAAAGTGCAATGGTCAAATTAGGTGAACAGATACTCGCTGTTTTGTCGACGCAGTTTATTTACGCGTGAAGACCTCTTGATATGACTTGCTTGAGTGACGTTCGTCAAACACCAATGAGTACTCTGCCGGCTGATTTTCGCAGTAGCCTATGTAACCTGTGTACCTTCCTCTTACTGGGCATTGAATAGACACAATTTAACACGGACCACTCTTAAGCTTGGCAATAGGTTTGTTGCCAGTAATTAGCATAAAATTTGTCGACAGGTAGTAGTAATCTGCTCACCTGCTTTTGCTAAACTCTTCTGAGCAGTTTCGAAATATCCCGGTAATGTCCTATTTCTCTCAGGTCTTTAAAAGGATAGAGACCAGAGCGTGTCCATATGCATTTTCAACGTTTTCTGAATCAACTGCTGGAGTTAACTTCAAAGACAATTCCTTGGATTAAGACCGGTTAATGGAACAAAACTGGTAAGCCTCCAACGTCGTGAGATTAAGCAAACGTTTTCCAAAAGCCGTAGTATGTTATTGTATTATCAGTTGGACCTGACAGAACAATGTCCAAGAAGTACACTTCGGCAAAAACTGCAGTGATCTGGATAAATACTTGTGTGATTGGATAGGACAAGCTCACTATATTAGGTTATTTAAGATACAGCGCATCAACAGAACTAATCGACGTGAGTTTGCATGGTGAAAATGCCACCAGCTGTGGTTCATACAACCGGTCACTCTAAGATACATCCCTGGACAGAAGTTTCGTTATCAGCTGCCCTCCTCACAACAGTCACGCACCAAATATTTTGATATTTAAAGACTAGCATGTGGGACGTGAAGGGCGTATACTGATACTCTGCAGTTGCTGATGGTCAAAGGAAGAATTGAATGGACAGAATATATTGCAGGAATATCCGTCATTGTTTATGCGATCGTCATCTAGATCATGCGATAGGAACCACAATAACCCACTTTCACTGTAAGCAAGTGTACTTTATGTTAATGCGTGCTGTCGAGATTGCAGCAAGTCTAGAGTGAGAAAAACATGTTGTTGGCTACACACCAGTTCCTTGTTCGCCTAATGCAGCCAACTACTTCACCCACTGTGATTGTCTGAAAATAGTCAAACACTGTCATTCGGTGTTTTTTTTGAGTAAATAAGTGGCTAAGAAGCTGAACTTCACCAACAAGCAACAACGAGTTTTCAGTAATTACGGTGAGCTCACCTGCATTTTTTACGGCTTATAAACCTCACTGGAAATTCCATTGCTGGGTGTGTCGAATGCGTGTAAGTTGACAATATATTTTAAAGACAGAGTCACTCAACTACCAAACAGTCAAGAAAAACTGTAGAAATGTTCACCTCTCCGTTACGAATGCTGTTAAGCATTATTTTCAACTCATCCATCTCCGACTATGTCCTCCATAAAAATTGGGTCCTTGGTCATTGTCAGGTTAAGCATATATCTTGACATAATTACCGGCCATATGGTGTTGAGACGCAGAATGTTATCGATTTTTAGTACAATTTAATAGCGACAATAAGATTATTCTTATTTTAACTTTTAATTAAAGTATACTTCTCGTATTTCAGCTGTATGTTGGGATGTTATTTCCAGATGTGAGAAGAAAGGCAGAATAGTCATGTTGACCTGGCCTTATAGTGCGTTTGTTTCTACAAACACATATTGCATTTACCCACTGTATTTCCGTTAGCGACTCGATTTATTAACAGTTGACAGCTGGAGCATACTGCACCGCTTAAAACACTCAACAAACTCATTGGTGTTTCACGTGATATACCAGTCCTAATCCGTCAGGCATGTGGTCGAAATTTAACCTCACTTCGAGGTATTTCTTAAAGCCCCTGTATGGTTGAAACGCCAACCAGCCATATGTAGCGGAAGACAACCCAACTCGGAAGTCAGGTCGAGTGCTCACAATGTTTACACTTAGATGACAGGGTAATTTTTGACATTGAGGCTGTCTTGATAACAACCAGGTAGGTTGTAAACTTTGAAAAACTTGAATAAGGCAATAAGGTGACGCAAATCATGTGCTGTTCATCGCGGTAACATTTCCTGCATTCTGATCACACATAGACAGGCGACTAGGTCCAAACATTAAGATAAGCAAGGTAGCCGCAGTGTTAACACAAATTGTTTTCAAAACACTGAGTTCCCTTGATCCAGCTCACCAATAGCGATAGAAGACATACATCGCGAGATGTTTTTGAACACACAGGAGGTGGCTGTGACGTTTAGTGGCCAAAGCCTCAGAAACTGAGGTGCGCGATTCCGGTTACTCCGAAAGATCACCGTGAGCGCGTCAGAAACTTTCACCATGTGTCCTGATTGTATTATATGCCTTGCAACGGCAGATGCGGGGTGCTGTCCATCGGCATCTATACAGGCTCCTGGCGTTTCAAATATCGTCTCCAGCCATTTGGGTCCATGCTCCCTGATACGAACAGCTAGTTGTCGGTTTGTCCTCCCTATATAGCTCATACTGCAGCTACAAGTATTCGTATAAAGAGTGGGATGTGAGGATGCTGATTACGAGGGCAGCCGCAACGTCAACACAAATTGATTCGGACACAGTGGGAATTTGAACTTCTGATTGTTGAATCCTCAGAAAACCGGAGGATGCGGCACAAAATCTGACGCAACGTCAAGGCAACCGGACACGAATACCCTAGTTTGCTCAGGCATTGGCTGTCAAACGTCACGGTATCTTCTGGGTGTTCAAAAACAATTCGTGTTAACGGTGTGGCAACTCTGGCAGTCGGCGTTTCCACAGTTTTGAGTCTCAGTTTCGGTGTCCCTCCTCCTAATTCATTAATCTACGACTTCCACTGTGTGAAAGCTGGGCTAGTTTGAAACTAGCAACCGGTCCATTTGTGACAAGAATGTACGAAATGTTACTCCGAAGAACATCACAGGATTTACGTCATCTCATTGTTACGTGAAGACTTTTCAGAGCCATTCCTACATAGGCATGAAGTATAAAACAATCTGGTTATTTCTGACGATCCAAGTGATTCTAACACGTTATTCGTGGGGTTAAATCGGCCACATCCCGACCTCAGTCTAATTACAGTGTACAAAGTAAACAATTTTCTTCTCTTCCTGAACATCCTACTCATCCGAAGATTAAATGACACGATAAGAAAACTCATTTACAAAAAGCATACCTGGGCAAGATATAACCTACACTTTGAAAGCTTCTGTTCGGTGAAATATGAGAAAAGCCCAGTATGAAAGCTCTTTCGCAGAGCGCGAAATCTGTGCACAGAAAGTAATCTACCAGAAGCAGTGAACACAGATACTCTGTGTGCCACCGGGTTCTCCTGCAATTCACCGAGAAGTAGATCAGTGTCACAGCCTAAAGGATGCAAGAAACAACGCTACCAAAGCAGACGGTGTATTTGGAATTCCTGTTTGTAGGCGACGCCTGATCAAAATGACAAAAGACGCCTAAAATCTGCCGTATCCATATCCTTTACCGCTGTAAAATTGTGTAAAATACGGTGAACTGGAAACTTATCAGTCTCCTCTACTAGGAACAGACAAGCTGATTGTAACATTCCATAGGCTATGCAAACATTCGTTTAACTGAAGTATGAACTACACAAGGATAACAAACAGACAGCTCGCTTCTCGCTCCAACAAACATGTTCCCAAGTGGCTGGAAACACAAACACCAGGCGCATGCATGCAGAGAACAACGGACGACACCCAGTGTTATCAATAGCGAAACGTTCAATCCAAGCAGAACACATATTCAAAGTTTGTGACGCATTCTCGGTGATTGCTCGACG
The DNA here is from genome assembly GCA_008508345.1 of Paragonimus westermani. NCBI lineage: Eukaryota > Metazoa > Platyhelminthes > Trematoda > Plagiorchiida > Troglotrematidae > Paragonimus > Paragonimus westermani. The sequence goes on along the minus strand of QNGE01001422.1, from coordinate 86,125 downwards.
CAACTGGAAACGCGTCCTCCGGTTTGCTGAGGATTCAACAATCAGGCGTTCGAATCCTCACTGTGTGTCCGAAACAATTTGTGTTGACTTTGCGGCTGCCCTGGTAATCAGCATGCTCGTTATCCTGAGTTCCGCTTTTTGTATCCGTCTGTTTGCTAATATTTTAGGCCATTATTTCCGCGTTGTTAATGCTTATCTTAATGTTTGAACCTAGTCGCCTGTCTATGTGTGATCAGAATGTAGGCAATGTTACTGTGGTGAACATCACATGATTTACGTCATCTTATTACTTTATTTTAATTCATCAAGTATACAATTTTTTTTTAAATTTATACATCTTGTTTGATGAATCCAGGTTTCTTGTACGTATACCGCCTGCCTTCAACACCAGTGACAATGCGGAGAAATCTGCTCTAACTTGAACCCTGCACAGTCGATATTTTGTTGGTTTCATTCCTACACGCAGCCGAATTTAATCGTTTCAAACTTTCGGGCTAAATGTTCCATCACATTTTGTAATGATCACGAACGCAATTTGGTCAACGAAGATCCACACTAAAGACGCAAATAAATCGTGTCAACAAATTCTGGACTCGCATATCATTGTTGAATACTTTGTAACCGACTGGTTGTTCTTCGTTTTTGAGCAATGAATTCACATTTATGTTCCTAATAGTACTTCAATATTGCCAGAATTCTTGCTAAGATTCGATCCTGTTCAATTTAATCTTTATCAGTTTCTTTTCTAAACAAACGTACAGAACGGGAAAATGTTCCGCGGATTCAAACAAACTCAAGCTTGTAATGAAACTGAATATCTGCTACTGATAAGAAACAGAACTTCGCATGAGTTGTAAGCGTTTTGGTACATGATTTTATCAATGCCGAACACCAATGCACCTTGGAATTTGTAAGATATAAAACTCTATCTACTCAAGACTTATCTGAAACTCGTAAACTCACAAGATTTTTCTGAGAATTTCGGCAATAGGTATATCATCCAATCAATCAGGTCAATAAACTGGTTGCCGTGATAACACCATTTCAGTAAAGCCGATACTTCTGAACACATATGAAGCGCCCCCATGCATTGAACACCTGGACATTTTGTCAGACACGGCGCACTCCACTCGGGTTATACAGCTCACCACAAATATTTCATTAAATCAAATCGCGCACACCGATATTTCCCATATTTGGTCCGTTCCATGCATTTTTCTTATCGATCAGTGAGACCTATTTGCTCCTTGTCTGCAAAAACGATGTGAAGTTTTGTTTCCTATGCAGTTAGCATCAGCAAACAGACGAAGTAACCGTGAGTATTCACTCCGCACCTTGCTAATGACTGTGGTCATTGATACGCATTGTTGTTAAACTGCAGGAATTGAAGGCGCATAAAGCTTTCGTCGATCTTGTGTTATGGAATGTATGAAGTGAGCTGTCGGACGTCCGGTAGAATCTCGAATCTTACCGGCTGAAATGTGTATGCAATAAAAGTGCCTCGCTGTTTCCACATAAGAACGGTTCATACACCCCCGTAAATGGAGAATAGAAACTTTAGGCATAAAGCGAGTGTCTTGCATAGTGAATGTGAATTGGTGTTTACTCGATTTTCAGACCTGTGGGGCAAAACTTTTGAAAGCAAATACGTTATAAAATGAACGATTATTCTTTTGTAAAAGGCCAGGGTGCAAACTCAGACCTACGGTATCAAAACATATAATTCTGACGTCAGAGCCTACTTACAAACGGGCAAAATTCAGCCGGAAAAAAGTCAGTTTCAAACATCTCCACTATATGTCGTCCTCCGTCTAAAGTCGGGATATGAGATGCCCACCCCATTCAGATGATCCTGGTTATCCCATCAAACAAACCATCAAATCGACATGTTCAAAGACATCATGACCACACCCTGCTGTCAACCTCGTCTGCATTAGCACCTCTGGTACATAGAGTTATTGTGCGTTCAGGGTTTTCACCAATATGTCCCCGGGCCAGAAGCACAGTTGATTATCGGTGGAAATAAAACTTTGCCACTTCGTTCGTTACAGACAAAATTTCCGTTCTAATTAAAATTGCCTATTTTGGAGTTTAGTGTGTGTCCGCTTAATCAGTTTTCTCATGAGAAAATGGCATTCAAAGGTAACAGACCGCAAATATTCCGACCCATTAATTTTGAAGTGGAGCAGCACATGGGTATTTACGCATCATGAATCAAATTTGACAATTTGTAACAGTTGTTGACGACAGAATTCCAACCTCACAAGTTCTGTTATGAACTGTAAACTATTGTCCTGGAACGATGTACCTAATCCCACGGAAGGCAGAAATCAATCTTCCTCACTGTTCAGGGTAACTAACAAATGTTCTACATGATTCCACCACAAAGCTTGGCGGGAGAAATTCGCTGGGTATGCATAGTGATGCCTGTGGGCAGAACGTGGCAAACCATCGTGGACATGCTTTCATTAGTACAGAACTATTTTCGAAGCGTGTTAAATAAACGTGAACAAGGACCACGAAATCGATGAGCCTTTACACTAGACAACGATGTTTCTGTCACATGGTAGCAAATAAATAAAGAACACATCGATGAACGTTTTAACACCGTTCAGCCTATCACTATCACAGTGCTATTCACCCCTGTTTTATCATAGCCTTACTGCGATGCACCAGAACAAACAAATCGAAAGTTGTCTGGATGGTTGCCTACAGCTTGCTTGTCGACCCGTGACGCGATAATGAGTCATGAGAAGTAAGAATGGACTTAAATGTATAGCATGAAATCCCATAATCAGGACCATTTCCTTATTTCAAGAGGTTCACTTAAATGATTAACTACAGAGAGCAAGTAAGTGTGCCTACGATAGCAGCAAATCAAAATTAGAGCCACAGTTTTCATGATTATTCCGCCCAGATTGCACCTTTGAAAACAACTCGTCTAGTTTCACACGCACCGCATATTTTGTTCTGACCCTGTTTTCGTGCATTTTCCTTGGTTCACCGGTGTACGTATTTCCGCAAGTGGTAGTTTACCGTTAGGCTGGATATTTGTTACGGAAGAAGAACGGTCAACTTTTAGATGAGAATATAGACGAGTTAGTAATGTTTGAAAACAGAAGTTCGGTTGCGCGATACACGGTTATGTCGATTTCTTGATGAAAGTGTTCAACAAAATTGCACATTTAAAAAAAGGTTGACTTGACCTGTTATTGAAATACTTCCACAACCGATGTATTTTCCAGCCAATCATCAGCATGAACAGTCTCGTACATAGACGCCCGCTGGGAATGTAACCTATCGTTGCAGCTTATTTCTCTCACCAAGGAAATCAAGGCATAAAATAGACATGTAGTCAAACTGCTCGAGAAACGCATGTTAAACTAGGCGTTGCCTGCCGAACAATAATAATTATTATCGTTATTAGTACTAGTGATCATTCTTATGTATGTTGTCAACGGTCTTCGTGGTTATCGACCAAACTGATTGTTACAACCTGAGTTACCTTACACTTTACTGACTGATGGTTCCAGCTGTTTGCACAACTGAATTGCGCTCAGTATGGTTAGGCATGGAAAGCCGTTCTCTATAGGGCGAACGTTCGGCTTAATGAAGGCAGCATAACCAGAGTTTTGTTTAAAGTGTTCTACTACAGAGGCTTGGTGGGCGCTGGTGTCACTGATTTATAACAGATTGTCCAAGGTTGTCAAGATAGTCCAAGGTAACGAATTTCACATTAGTATAGTGTTTATCTCTGCGGAACCTCTATTCAGTAGGATCACTTCGCTAACATCATAAACCCAGATTGTTGCAACAGTTACATACAAAATACTTTATCGTAAATAACTTTGCGCATAAGTTGCTAAATGGATTAGTGACTGCTTGATCTCCAGACTCCGTGCCACATCATAACTGTGAGCTTTGACACGTTAATCAAGGTGACCGAACTTTATGAACAAATATGTCACACGCACCGTCACGGTGAGAGTGGAACTCGACGTGGTGTGACGGCTTGCGCATCTCTATGACCTCTTGGGCTATACTGGACAGAGTTACTCATACCAGGCAGGCCAACAGGTATAGGTCCGAAAAACCACAGTCCCCTGGTCCTCTAGGTTGGGGGTTGGAAGATGGTTGGCATCTCTTCCTGAAAATCGTACCATTTCTGATAAACCGCCACCCACCCGCTGCCTTGCGGTACAGGCTATTAAGCCAAAGGCTTTGGTTGAGAACCCTAATCGTTCTCCTGTCTGGGTTGGGCACCATGGCAGTATCTCAGCCCACACACAACCATGAATACTCACAACACAAACAATTCCACACTGCATCGGCCGTCTCGCAGCATAAACCGGGTCGCCCTATCTGCTGCATACAGCAGGGTGGATAGGCGAAAAC
>QNGE01001422.1:47046-68759 GCA_008508345.1 Paragonimus westermani | reverse complement strand
TAAGAGCAGGCATCGATCCAACTTCACCAAACGCCAAATTCAAAATTATACGCCGAACACTCACGCACTGATGATGTCACCTCGCTTGGTGATGAAACGTTTGCAACGTAAATGCCAAGCTCGGCGAACATATCAATACCAAAACAATCAACTCGAGCTACAAACAACACCACCACTATTCCCAACTATCAAAAGTCATTAAGTGACTGAATCAGATGAACTAGATATTGTGGATAAGTAGTGGCAGGCTTAACAATTTAGATGAGACAAATTTGTGAAAAAATTGAACTTCAGACAGATTCGAATCAGTGACAGAAGTTTCATGTCCATACGTGACAGACAATCTACCACTTAAGCTATGAAGTCACGCCGAGAGCTCAGAAGTGTAACATTTAGCCTCAATTACTCTCCGTGTTTTGTGGAATTCACCGAATTACCTAAGGGATTTACTACCCAAGTAGGATTTTTTAAACAGCTCATTCTGGAATCCACGACTACGGTTGAAATTTTCGAGCCACCGGCTAAGCTGTATAATCCAGTTGGTAAAGCGCTTGCTGAGTTTAAGCTTGTTGTTTTCGTTACAGATCGGATAGTCTCATAAACGCAACACTGTCCTTCGTGTGCTTGATAAGTTAACGTCAGCATTTACATCATTCTATCTTCGTTATTTCTGATGCGCCTGTGTTTGGGTGCTATTGAATTAGATTTACTATACATTCTTCGAAGTAAGACTATTTAAACTTCGAGTGTCATGACGTCTTATCCCGATCGGTAGTTCTCCAGTAACACCTGTATTGCCTTGCCTGTCTCCATGACAATCGCAAGGCTAGATTTATCTTCCGAATAATTCTATCAGAATGGTTAGCAAATTTGTTAATCGGTGTTCTGGATAGCTTTTCGTGGATAAGAATGGTCGCAATGGAAAGGTGGGTTTACCTATTTCTGTCTGCATGCTTGAACCTATCAGGTCTCTCTACTGGTAAAACTCATTGTCCGATCGATTCAAGCGATTTCCTTTTATTATTTTCCCCAATATTTCCTTGTTTTACATCAGCCGGAAATTTTGCAGATAGCCAAGGACCATCTACATTTTCTTGACCTAGTCTACTTTGCTTATGACGACTACTACTGGTCCTTGATCAAGTCCCCGCATCAAAAGGTTCATGTTCGTTCACCGTTCCTTCAGTGCCTTTTTTGAGATGTCAATAATCTATGACGGTCGGCCTGATAAAGTTATTGGTGTGCAATACTGATCAGTCTTTACTTGAACCGACTTTGGTTATCTTCAAAAGTGAAAGACACCTGTTTGAGTTAAATGATTAGGCCTTCAAACTGAATTTCAAGACCTATCGTCAAGGAGCAGGAACGAAGAGAGAAGATGGAGTCGGAGAATTTTCCCCAATTCTAATTACTTCGGTCCACGATCCTCTGACGACGAATTCGTTATGCGTTTACCCCGAGCTTTTGTGGAAATCCCAGATGTATCTGCAAAAGCTAGAGAACTTCCTACTTGTTGCTTAACCCTTTCTGGTATGCTCTGGCAGCATCCCTCTAGAAAGATGTAAATTATCCAAGCACACCTGAGAGATATTTTACTAGGCGTCATGGATTGTTCCTCACACATTTGCAGCACTCTACTAACTCCGTACAGTTGAAGGTGAAACATTGTGGTCTGTTTGAGGTGGCTAATCAAGGGGGGCAAATAACTCCGATTGCACATCCTTCGTCAACATATTGCGTACAACAACCACGAGATTTTCTAGTTCCTTATTAACCGAAGTTAGAAACTTCAGAACAGATAGTTCGCTTTAAGAATTTTGACATTGCAACCGGAAGGCGCATTTTGTGTAATGCTTTGAAAATGAACGTCTCGCGCAGCAACTGAGCAGGAGGAAGCAAGACGAGCCAACCACGTCCTATCTAATTTAAATGTTTAGTGCGTTACATCAGGAAAAGTAATCGATCTGCGTGTATTCAGATTAGTGGGCACTTCTCAAAGTAATTGCAAACTCACATGACTACCCTGAGTACACCAGCTATCTTAGAAGACCACAATTCACTCCGTTCGGATACTAAACACATGTTCGAAGTAGGTTGCATGATGGACGCCCACAAAAAGTTCTGTGTGCTTATCCATACCAAAAAGTGACGTAACCTTCCGAAACGGTACTAATCAAACGAATAAACCCCAACTTGTTTACCCAAAAAATTGATCGTGTTAACGCTCTCGTTGCTCTGGCAACTCAGGATGATGGGGCAATGAAGAATTTAGCGTTAGTACATATTTGTGTGTTCACAGCTATTATGACCACATTGCGCTGCAAGGTATTTATTTCCCGAGTTTGGCCTGCTTCCATGCACACACGTGTTCGGATTGTATTGACTGTCCATTAGTCACTCATAGCTCAGACTAGGGCTTTGATTAAATCTGAATTACCTTACAGAAATATCCGATGCCTTTTATGAGAAAACGTGTCGCACGACGGCAAATCCACTCAGGTTAGAATGAGGTCATAAGTTTTATACAAGTTAATCCATAGAACGTGGAGATATAGAGAGACTTTGTTTTTGAAACCGTGTTCTTTTTAGAAATGGGCCGGCCGCTTCCAATAACGAAAGCTGTTCAACGTTTTACTAACTTGCTTGAGAATAACACAACGTTACGATCAAGTTTTACTACTCTACGCGTGTTAATTGGGTATGAATCTGATGTAGATAAGGTGCGTCTGTGTCTGATGCTGTTTATGCATCCACGCCACACTGTGACAGTGCATGCAGTGCGATGGCTGAATTTTTATCTAACTCCCGCAGTGAATATGCATCTTTAGGAGGAAACCACATGTGCGTCTTATGTTCCGCAACATGTACATTTAATTGTTTGCTTGCATCTGACTGTGCCTAGTGTTCATTTTGTGATAAGCAGACATCATACTAATCGTCGGAATAGCTAAATTTACCAAATTTTTAGTGTAAATACTTTCCATTAATAATGTGTCATGTCAACCTATACGCGTTGGGTAAAAATTCTAATCGCTTAACAGTGAAACGCCCTGCTACCTACCACATTTTCGAGGGAACCGTTGGTTTTCAGTTCGGCGTAATGTTGAAATGTACTTCACCCGATCAAATGCGACTTTTGCTGTGTAGCAGAGCAAATGTTTTCAGCTGTATATCTGTTAAGTGTTTTGTATCGCTCACGTATATGAGCATTTTTTTATAAAAGCGAACGTTTTGCGATATGCATACATTTCTCACACGCTCACTAGCTGTTAGGCGTCCGCCAAAATTTTATGCACAGATTTCATTATCTGTGTCTTCAGGATTGTCGTGATTTTGATAAGCACGCAGGTGCTACATGTTTGATCTTTGTGTTGCAATATTTGTATTTTTGTTCGGCTTTTGTTTGTTCGTTATACACGTTATACTATTGATGGGAGTGCGAGAAATGGTCCCACCTGGCAACATACCTGTCCTTTATAAAACTGCTCGAATTTCGGTGCATATTGTCGAAGCGTAAGTTGTCGAATTCAAAAGTATGAGGTAAGCTATTTTGTTAGAACGATGGGCGACAAACGAGTAATAGCGAGACAGGAAGTAGGTCTTAGGAAGAAAGTGAAGATTGATTACTTTTGATGATGAGTATGCTGGTACGTTGAACGCCGACACATTGAGCAAGGTTTTACCGCTGGCTACCGCGACATGCATGTGCGCGAACGCATTGCTACTTCATAACAGTGTCCCGCAACATACACCTCATTTCATAAGAAGATGGCTGTAGCTTATCACCGTAGGTGTGAAACCTGCTAGTCCTGATTAAAAACCCGATCGAAAATCTCTTGGTCACATTCCCTGAACGCGTGTGCAAGGTTGCTAGGATCCGTTGTTAGGAAGCTGAATTAGGGGATACGCAAAATCCGGAACGAATTGTTTTTGGCTTAACCCACGTCGATCTATTTACAAAAAAATTAGTCAAAACGCTACACTGTGATCTGACAATAGGAAGCTGGTGGTATGTTCTCTTAACTTCTTCCGACAGACCACGTGCCGAAGTATGCGGTCATTTTTATGTCTTCCTTGAATAATTTACTAATAATGGCCGCGTATGGGAACGTCTACCGTCATTAGGAAGCAATATGTTCAATTAGTCGCACTCGAAAGTGAGTGACTTCTAGTGACAAACGTTGTTTAGCAGATATTAAGTTTTCACAGTCTTGTACAGAATTTGTCCAGTTATAACTAACCAGCTGCATACTACATTCATCGGCATTGCAAACATTATATTTTGAAGAAAATTCTGAACACCAATGAGGTAAGCTGGCAAACTTAAAGTAATTAATCTATTAGGAGCAAACTCAGTTTATGGATTAGTGATAACCAACAACAGCGCAGATGCTCACTAATGTCCGACAGAGCTGCCTTCCACATGTTTGCTTTGTTCTTTGGACAGCAGTGAGAAAGCGGAAGTTAACCTAATTAAAAAACGTTTGATTACAAAGATTTGATAGGCTGAACTAAAGTTATGCCATGGCCATCAGATTATCGTGTATAACATAATTCAACAGATGCATAGACAGTAGGAAATGTTAGTTTGACAAACTTCGCTCCCTGTCGCAAACAAATTGATGCCGATTGTATTTTCAAAATGAACGAGAAAATCTTTTATAAGCAACACATTGGCTATTTAACAGTGTGCATAAGTAGTTTGCATACGAATCAACCCTATTGCCGTTATGCATCTGGACTTTGTGATGTGGCATTGCGTTAAAATTTGCCGCGAAAAGCAGCCTTGATTTCCACCGATGATGACAAGGAAAAACACAGGTTTCAACGAATTAGTGCTAAGTAACTTTGTATGAAAGAAAACTGTTCATAACACTTATCTGATTTTGGGGTGTCTAAGTCGGATCGAACTTCTACGGGATTAATACAGCTGTTCTGTATGTGAAGATTTGCTCACCTGTAAGCTTCGTTACAAGGACACAATCCACTATCGCACTGCCCCACCGGACAATCAAAAAACACCCAAAGACGTTTTCTTTTAAGTCACGTGTTTAGAACGTAGCTTCATCACAAGAACGGAATGTTTCCACACTAGTAGCTCTGGCCATGTTACCATGACAACAACTGCCCAGTGGGCATTGTATTCACCTGTTTCTCATAGTGAATCGACCAGTCCACAAAATGTTCACAATGCTGCAAAGTGCAACAGCTACTGCATCTTCAATTTACTGACCGTTCAGCATACCAAACGTTTTTAAACAACTTCGTAACTAAATCTATCAGATTTGAAAAAATAGAGGTTTCTGACTGTTCTTTCTAATCCAGACAGTCTTAGCCTATTAATCAAGAATCCACATATTCATGAAATTTAGTATGACGAAAGAATAAATAGTCAAAATGAACAGATTGATTTCAATCTTCTCCCTCCGTTTAGTGTAATCACAGTCTGGTGCTACAATTTTGAGTTCTACTTTGATACTAGGCCTTACCGTTGCAAAGTAACTCGGCTGTGCCATTCTCACTTTCTACAATAACCAAATAATCTATTTAGCACCTAATGTCTGATGTACTGTAGGAGACCATGGTTGTATAGGCCAGTTGACTGTTGATGACTCATGAGTGGATTGTTTCAATTTGACTAAACTGGACATGGCAACTAAAGGTCACAATTGTAGTGTTCTTAACAATGCTGGTGATAGTGCTTCGGTCACTTTCACATCCGCCCAAGTGGATCAAGTGGTGGACTATCAATAACAAAGAACAGATGATGAACATAAATCTAAACTAACCTTCATTATTAACATCGTTTATTAAGAGAGTTATTTTTGCGCAGTTCAATACCTCTGCTTGTTAGCAAAAAATGTGTATCGGTGAAATATCAATTAGTTTACTGGAAATGTTAGCCACGTCCATTTGGTTACCTTCAAATCTGGGATCTCACAGTCTACTCACACAGCAAAAGCAGATCAATATTTGTGGTTGCAATCACGTCCACAAAGAAATTTCACTGATTCATTCCATAAAGGAAAATGAACAGAGTACATCAGTCTTCACGTTTCGTTTAATAACAGCGGTACTGCGTGAAACTACAAATCAGACAGCGACCAGCTTCCAGAAGCATAACAGAAGTAAGTGGTTGGATTTCTTTTCTAAGTTAACAGATATTACTTTAAGTAATAACACGATGTTGTCTCCTTTTGTAAGTGATGTTTTCGTCGCCAATTAAAAACTTTAAGCCTGCGTTCTTTGTCCTAAGTCTCCTCAAGTCCCACATCAACTAACTGTTCTCTTTCTCAGTGTTTTCATGGTCCGCACAAAACGTTCTGTTCACTAATCGTTTCTGTTGCTTTCTCCCCTCTCTTTTAGATACCCGTCTTCTTACAGTATGAGTTCCGTGAACACAATGCTTTATCTGATCTTCTACCAACACCTTTTAGCAGGACCGAGTTTGCATTAACACTATTATCTGACTCCAATCACCCTCTTAATTAGCGGAAACATTACTATCATTCTCAAATGGCTTGAAACATGAACAGTGGTTTGCTCACGTTCATTTTCACTGTTTGTCTACTGCACCTGATTTGGTCTGACGTCCATGCAGACACAATTATCTGTTTTTGGTATCACTGAGAAGTTCAGTCGATACTGTTGAAGCAGATACCATCTGCGTATGTCCGCCACGTTATCCGGATTTATTGAGAGTTTTATGTGATTCACATTTACCGGGTCACATTTCCTCCGATTGCTAAAGAGATGTGCGCAGTGTAAGGTGTATTCTGACCTCACGGTTGGTAGAGACGCATTGTTGGATGATCTGACTTAGCCTAAAATATCTTTACATTAGTTCACATGGTGAGCTTAACTAAAAACGAGGCTTAGCCACAAACCTAACTCGTTGGCTTCAGCAAGAAGTTAGTCGCCAGTACCAACTGACCTTAACACCGCTAGCTGTGTCAGCTGTGTCTTGCTTCCACTCACGGTTACTATCAGATAAACCTGAATGCCGATCAGCCGGAGCGATGGGGTGATGAATAAGTGTCGGCAAAGATTGCAAACTTATAACAGGCTGTGTTCTAAACGTGACTGAACTCCCCACACCCTAAAGGCACATGTAGTCTGTCTGTTGTTCACTGAGTCCAGGTAAATGTTTTGCTTTGGGACACCTGTAAATTTTAAGTCACGTGCTTCCGTCTCATAACACATTCTGGGATGGTTCAGATAACAACCGCTGCTCACGAGCTAAGTGAACGCGTGTTACAGGTAATGCGCATCATAGTTAGCAAATTAACAGTTTGGTCGGGTTAAAGCAGTACTAGCAGATTTTGTAACATGATGCACAAACTCTTTATAGTAAATAAAATGTTCTAATTCATTCAAAGGAAATTCTGAGCGTTCAACACTGCTCTTTAGGTGACTAACTGAATTTTAGATGGACGGTCCCGTCAGATGGCACGTTTGAACCAACTCGTTCGGAAAGCAGTTTCGAATAACGACTGTCAAATTCGGTTATTTTCGTACTTAACTTCTTCAGTTTTTTCGCAAATCGCTGTCCAGTTATGTTGCATCAGATGTTTTAATACAGCAGAGGCATTTAACTAAGGCAAGTCCGTATTACTAAAAGTAACTGTTGTCATGTCAGACCACTGAGTCCATACAAAACTCACCAGAACCTCATAAAGTATCAGAATTAAGATGATTCTGCTTTCTAGCCACAAGGTCATCGATGCTGTCGGCGTATAAAGTTAGTTGAACGAAATGTGACCTTGTTTACAGGGTGGAAGTCACAGCTAATGTTATTTTCATAACAATGAAAGCATTGTTTTACATAACTCAAACTGAAAGGCAGCAGATTTCGAATTGCACTGAATTGCGGCAAGTGCAAACTTTCTGAGATGATTTGGGTTTACCAATTTAGCAAAATAAAACCAACTAAGCCTGGTAATACCTACAAGCCAGAAGTTCAACGAGATAGGCGGAAGTTTTGTGCGGTACTGAGAAAAGACTTATCAAAACTCCGAAATCCGGCATCATATTAGATACATCCTGTCCAAAAGATACCCTACAAAAGTTAATCACACGTGGCCGAATGACGGAGGAAGCAAAACGATAAAGTCATATCTGGCATCTTTCGAGTCAATATGAATGAAGTAATAGTTACGCAGGAACTGTACGTCTGGCGTCCCGGATGCAGATGTTTGTTGCAGCTGACTGTTACACGACTGGAACAACAGAAAGTTGAATGCACAAGTGTAAGAAACACAGTGGCATCAGGTAACCAAGCTGTAGGCGATTTGCGAAACATACGTCAAACGGCAACGTACAAAAACAGTGTTTGTTAAGTAAATTTAACGGCTATGTTTTCCGCCTTACAACTGTATGTTACTTAAAAAAAATAACGGGTTATTAAGCAGAACCTGCATATCATCAGGTTGCTCGAGGTTAGTGGCCACAGTACAGTGTACTAAGGCCCGAACCGTTAGTGTACACTAGAATTTAGAAAGACTTTCCAGTATACCCTCTTGTATCCCAAAAATGTATTAAAAACACATCAGATAGATCAGCATGTTAACTGAACTGATACAGCAGGTTCAGTTTACAAGAACAAATCAGGTGAAGGTTCTGTGCAAAACAAAAAAATGATTCGTAAGAGCTTGCATTTCTGGACGAACACGTTTGCAGATGTGGTGAACAAACAAATCAACGGGTTCATATTCTCCGGTAAGTTAAATTGTAACGAAATGCACACAAAATCACACACATATTTGCCATCAGTTTTTGAAAACAGCTAAGGTCAAGATCCTATTGCACAAGACATTTAGCTTAAAAAGGATTATAATGTTTCTGAAGGATGTGGTTATATGTTGCAAGCATCAGTGCACCGAGTGCACTGACCAGTTATTACACCAGCCATACTACCAACCCGTACGTTTGTTCATACACCCCACTCACACTCTGCTTGTACTCGTTAACGTCAGAAATGACAAAAACTCGGTATCGGCTAAGTGATTATAAAGTTAACTGGTGATCACGCATAAATATTCATACTCCTCTTTCTGTTGGCTTTCAGCAATTGTCATGACAAATGAACCAGAACCCTCAAACATTTGATTAATAGTCGGAAAAGTTGTAACCATCCAATATTATCCCGCAGGTGTGTTCGTTTCGTACTTACGCGTGGTCTCAAAACAAACAAAACACAACCACACGGTCTGATGAACAACTAATCGTATATTCTGAAATACCTGGAGAGGTGATGGTTCTTGCTCTTACTTTGCTCCAGGACTCATGGCGATAAAATGTGTCAAGACATGACCGGCAAAGGAAGCAATGACAATTAGGCTCCAAGAGTGTAACGCTAGAAGGCACAAGGCATTTTGGAAGAATAGTCCCAGGTGTTTCAGACGGTCGATTCTAGTGAGACCACAAACAAAATGAATGAACCAAACATCTGAAACGAAAACCACCCACGGCAACATGTAGTGCGTCAAGTCGATGTAAAGCTCGGGAAGAAGTTTGTGCATACACAATATTCTCCAGTTAACAATCAATCAGACTCCTAATGTAGAACACGGATTGCATGACTGACAGTGAACATACAATCCACAACCTCTGTTGCTTAATTTTCTTGCCCACAGCAATCACTGTTTTGTTGTAATTCGCCTGATGATACAACACTCCAAAAAGCCTCGTTGGCTACTATGTCATTTTTGTGAGTGTAGTGGGTATTTTCGGAATGGTCAAGTTAATACTAGCCCTTAAACATCCCTAAGTGAGAACTTTCAGCTTCTTACGCACTCACCCTCAACAACTGAAGAAAGTTATTCCAACAAGCTTCAATCATACAACATTAAGCATCATCGTAAACCTCGTGAACAGATTTTTAACGACCACAATCGGTTTTGTTTGATAAAAACTATCGGATAGTTTGAAAATAAGAGGGCTGGGTTTGTATAAATGTCGAACCAACTAAGAGAACAGAGGCAAGACCCGGTAAGTGCAAATAGACAACTACATCGGGATGTGATGGAAGCAATGGAAACATACAGATAAGAATCCGAATAGAAAGAATAAACTATGTTGGACAGAATTATGGTCTTCAAATCTGAACACACCTTAATATGCTTTTGAAAGATACACTCAAGCAACTGTTTAATGGGAGTTCCAGTGCAACATGGTACCTGTGTTTATGGATTTAAAAAGATGTCCGTCGATAACAAACTGGGGGTAAACCTTTGATAAATTTTGGATGCAGCGAAGGGACACAGACATTGAAAGATTGACTGACCAAGTGTTATAGAATGAAAAGAGACTGTAAAAGTCAGATTTGAAAGGAAACATTTTTCGTACTGTTTAATGCCAAAATAATATATGGTGACCATGTCCTATCCTAACACGAAGTATTTTCTAGGTAGTTAACAGAAGAAATCTGCATATATAAATGAAGGGATGGTCAGTAATCGGGAGTTTCTTCAAGTTGATTAGCTTTAAAGAGTAGAAACAAACAGTCAATACATTGGGAATGTGATAAGAAAGACCAGTTGATACTGACCAAATTGACGGTTTTGATAAACTGGCCAGCTGGGCCAGCTGAAAGAAACTTCAGTCTGGTGTTTGACAGTTGGATCAGCGCGACCTGCAAACCAGATTATAAAATTGTGGCCGCGAACTGGCGTGGGTGTGGTTTGAAGCGAAAAGATGAACGTAAGCAAAGTTTCACCTTGAAGGACATCAGATCTGTTGGTAAGTGACAGGGAGTCGTAGTTACCAGTTTAAGTAAAGTGGAGTTGGTTCGTAACATAATCGCGTAAAAGTTTAGGAGGCAAATTTTGAGTGCAAGTTTCTTTGAGAATTTAAAATCGCATCTCTATACCTCTGCCTTCAACCATATTGCTCATGGCTGAGCAGCATCCGAATAATTCGAGAGTTTTTATCAGGCGTTGTGAGAATGAAATAAGCCAGAAAAGCGCGAACAGTCAAGACAGAGTGTGCGCGATGATAGGGTGGCTGATTCGAAGTTGCGCTGTCAAATTGGGCTTCCACTCAAACCAGAATTAAGTTTTCGACTAATTTAATCGTTAGTGACATACATACAATCGGGCAATCCTGTTCATTCCATGTTAACAGTGCGTGTGATATGTCCTATTCAAGCAGACACCACGACTGCCACGTTAACCACTGAATAAGCAATTCAGCTGCAGGCTGGCATAAAAGCTGCACACCTTCTTTGGAAACTGTTTGTGATACTCTGTCAGATCCGTTTTCTTTGCTGGCCCTCAACCGATTAAGTCCTACACCGGCTGGGATTTTGTTGGGCGTACTTAAGTAAGCGGAAAATGATAGATCTGTGAAAACTGAAACAAAATTACTCATCAAAACTGTTCGACGATGATACCAGGCCTCTTGGCTGCACAGTAATAAAACTACCGAATCTACAAAGAGCAGTCCTCGGTCACCTATTAGCTACACTTCCATCTCTCTGGACGTCCCGACTACAGCCAGTCAACAATGTCATGATTACTGTAGTGTTACTGCCCTAGTAACAGTGAACCAGGTTAGCTTACCTCGAATTAGTACTCAGCAGGATGATAGGTATCTGTCTGCTTCGTATTCTGTAGCCAATTGTTTTACATAGTGCTTATTATAAAGCCGCTTGGAATTCGAAATAAACTGGAACAGAAGTTGTGTTGATAGGCTATCTGTCTCTTGATTGTAGTATGTCTAAACTAGTCTTGGACTCAATCGGTTTTATCACTTGCCGTCTGTTCAACGAGCTCAATTAGAGTAAGAGTTCAGTCCACACGACCTCTTTATGATTTGCCAGTCCTCATCGTAGCTTTTATCCCCCAGCAATTTATGGATGTATACCGGATCTAGGCAATTCATTCCCCATCTGATTAACCTTGAAGTGCATTTCGCTGATGTGTAACACTGTGGTCCACTCTTGTCTTTCTACAAAGTCTCTTGAGGCACGAGAAAGAATGGATGCAAGCACGGGTGGAAATCGTCTTACAAGACCACTACATATTGAAACAAAATAAAGTGCCTAGTCAGCTCATCACAAGTGACAGATAGTTTGCCTACCTGGGTGTATTTCGCCGAGTTTGGACCGACTGCATATGGAAAACACACTGGTTATCGTACGTTTTGAACATGCGCGCAAAACTGGTAATCACTGTCTTCACTCCAGAAACTACTACAATTTCTAGCAGCCCTACAAATAAAAATTTGAACAGATTGTATGACGCTATTAATACATGATACGTTTAAAAAAGTCGCACAAATCAGGCTCTTAATATACTTCAGTGTCTCCTACACTGAAGTCTAAGAGCCGTGTTTGGATAGCCGAAGATCTAGCAAGCGTTCACCGTTATTGTAAAAGAGGGTTCAACAGGCATTCGGCTCGAGTGACCACTTAGAACAGTTTAACGAAAGTTTCAGACAACTTATACGCATCAGGCTGTTTCATTATTTTGGTTGAGAAACGTGGAGTTCAGTGGTGTCGAAGGTATCCAGCAGTACATGGAGAACGAAGCAGTTTGATTCAAGCATATTTGCCGAGTGACCTGTTCGCCACAATCCTCAAAACATGTAAACTCGTCCATGGTTAAGCGCTGCGTTTCAAGTAAAAACGAACGAGATGAAACTTATCGAGCTGAAATAGAACGATTTGGGAAATCCTGCTGGGACAGTCGATCTCTCGGGTTATTTAACAGAATCGATATAGGGAAGTAGGACGAGTTGGCAGAAGAGTTCAAAAATGAGTTCTCCGAGCTTCTGGCTTTGTATTGTAACTCAAATGTTAGAGCAATTGTGGCGTTTGGGATTGCTGTTCCTTTCGCTGGTTCAAATCCAGCAGAAGCCTAGATTTTTCACAATTGGACCTCATCTGAAACAGAAAATCCCCCTTGTTACAAGGCTACAAACTTCAGTGGAGACACAAGCAACTCAGTGGTTTTGCTATCCAACTTCAAACCACCGCGACACAATTCCCAAACGGTGAAACAGAAGTTGGAACTGCGTGGCAGCTGAGGTGCCACAAAAAACTTGTGGGTTCTGCCCTGTCTCCGCTGATCCCTACTATCTGCGAGTACGGCTTTTTGCTTTTTATAGGTTGACTAACAAAATGCGCGCAACATTGCACCCCTCTTGAAGGCGTCATCCGTTAACTTGCACCGATTCAAGTTCCCAGCTGCCTGTTACCTGTTGAGATACTTTTCAACGTTCGAATAAGTGCTATCGTGTTTTGCCAAGACTACGAGTCAAGGGAGCACGGTCCAGATGAGCGCCTTCGTTCCAGAGTGGTGTTAAAGCTACTCTTTGCTCAACCTGATAAGCTAAAATGTCCGCTAGTGTGGGACGTCGCGCACTGTCGTTAGTCTGGTAAACCGTCCTGCCTTCATTCTTCGCTCCATCGTATCAATGTGATCTTCCATTTCTAGACGATTGAGACAATCTGATTAGCAAAACCGCGCGAATGAAAGTATTTCCGTGTTGACTACTTCTACTATCCCATAGTGTAATCCTTCCTGCATCTCCTGAAGCTTATCTTATGCTGCGGATTTCGAATTTTCGACTTCCCTGTAGAAAGTGAACCAAAAAATCCTCGTATTTATCAAGACTGCTGTTAGTGCGATGAGGTCGTCGAGGGACAGTTCAATTTACAAACTACTGCGTTAATAAACTGACTTCACAAACTCACTAAGTTTTGGTGGTATGATTCAATAGGTATGATCATTAAACGATCATCACAAACAGTTCAGTGATCGTTACCGGACTAACTGCGCACAAGGGTCCTCACACAGTCGCACTGTTCAACCGAAATATGTGGTCATGAACAGGAATTGCAAGGGTGTGGATTTTGTTGTTTTCCATATGTACTGATGTTAAGAAATCTTGTAGGTGAGACAAACAGTATTTGCCGTGTGTTATGAGGTATACTCATTCATGCCAATCTCCAAGAGTCATCCGAACATTATTGCTATGTTATATCCCAGGTGTACATGAGATGCTAGCACAAAATTATACGCTGAGACACTCACGCACTGATGATGTCACCTCGCTTGGTGATGAAACGTTTGCAACCTAAATGCCAAGCTCGGCGAACATATCAATACCAAAATCATCAACCCGAGCTACAAACAACACCACCATTGTTCCCAACCATCAGAAAGTTGAAAACCTTCAAGTGTTCCAAATGACATGCTGCGTACTTTCAGGTTTCTCAGCACACCTTCAAGCATACCGTCAACTAACGCAAGTGTTCCACATCTAACGTGGTTTGCTAAGCATGAACAACTGCCTCTCTTTAATTAGTTCTGTTCAAGAACAATTTCTAGGGTGACTTTTGCTCTGTTGACATGTTGGGTGCAGCCCATCACATTCAGTGTTTATTTTGGTAAGATTCGCAGAAAGGTGAAATAAAACGATACTTTGGCTCAAAAGTGTTTATCAGCAAAACCAATACCAATGTGACTACTATTCAGGGTGTTTCAAGAAAATTCTGCCACCTCACTTCTTCGGTAATATCAATCCAAACCGGGGTTGGTGATTTACAACATAAAGCACACTTTTTATACGTATAATTAAATACTGGATGGGCAGCATCTGGATACCAACGCACTAATCATTGGGTTGGAAGCTTTACAATACTATTCACTTGTTTGGGATACCATTAGATACATGTATTACGCGCAGCAGACGTCTTTCTTATTTACTGCGCCCCCAGGTTTTGCTAGTTTCTGAAAAGCAGTTGTGTGCGGCCGTCGAATCAATGTCACTGAGTTAGGTCTCCGGATAAAGCCGACCTTGTTAAGATCATGCTGTTTTCTGCTGTGTACACGCCGAGAAAAATTTGAAGTTAGTGTGGTCGTGGCAGATCCGACGACCAAACTTTGTTTCGTTTTCTTCTTTCACGCATTCGGTTTTTATTTCTTTAAATAAAAACAACTCGAAAACCGTAGTTAGTTTAATATACACAGCTTGCAAAAGTAGTTTATCAAGTTGTGATATTTTCCTAGCATCTTCAGCATCGAAACAGCTGAATCTTGCTGTCAACCTGGATTGGAGATCGCATTGAACTGTAGGTCACAGCAAATCTTACTTGACTGGATCTCAGTAAGTGGTTGCTCGTAAGCCGTCGGTCTCCGTTGTTTGGCTGGAACCTCACAATGTTGATCAAGGGAATGTTTATTTGTCATGCCTGTATACGCCAAGGCAAGCAGTAGTTCGAGTGCTGTCAAGAACACCCTGCATTATGCCTCCTGGGGTTTTACAAGTGAAATGAGTACTCGGACCTAATAATGTTTTTCTGGCTATGTGAACAGACAACTGGCGGCAGCAATCCTGTAGATGAGCGGTTAGCTTGTATGTTCGGTGTCCGGGTGCAGAAACGATGGTAATCGACCGTGGTAGTTGTGCGCGTTTCACGAATTCCATATATGAACTTTTGCATTTCAACACAAAAGAGACCTGTATATCAACCACGAAAACAACTGAACTGCATCAAATTCAGCTACAGGTGATCCACTCCTTAAGTGGATTTCGTTGATTTGGGAATAACCACCGTAAACCCGACTGCGTCGTTGTTTGTGCCGGGTACGTTTTATTGTTCGCTCAAGTGTTAAATGCTCGCAGACGCAAAGCAAGTGGTTGAATGCTGATGACGTTGTCCGCTCAGAACGTTCGCCAAGCAGCATTAACTGCATTTACGCCTTTAACTGTTCGGGCTGGGTTCTTCGTAACACCTTTGAAGCAGGAATGATGGAGGGGGGTAGGAGACAATCCAGTGCTGATGGTAAAACAGAAAACCGATATCGTAATCAGTTTTGCAACGTCCGTCGTGACCTACGTGGGAATGAGATAAAGTGATCGGTACCGATGAGGTCAATAAGGTTCGAACGTCGCTGTCATCATATCGATCACGAAAATTTAAGTTTTATTGTCCTATTGTCCTATCGTACTGTCTATGAGGTCCTGAACGTTGCAAGCTTGGCCCTAATAGGATATGTAGTGATCCGTGGGAAGACTGGCGGTTATCACTAATTTTCATTGGATGATAAACAGTTAATGAACAGCAAACAATGACTGTCTTTCATATACCAACAAGTTTATATAAAAAAAGACTAACTGTTTTCGATTGAGTTTGTTCATTATAAAGAGCATTTGTTTTTACGGGTTAGTGTATGTGTTTTGTCAGCAGATGGAAATCATAAACAGCACTTTGGCGATGCTTATTTCAACCGTTTTCGACTCTCACAAGTAATGAAAAAGGACACCTGAACAAACTGTGCTACTTCAGCGATTGTAGAGACAGGCAATTTTGGTGGGACAGCTAGAAAGAAAAAAGAGGAAAAACTTCCGTCCACATAATGGAAAATCACTCACTCGGTCATTTTCACACCTAGACGAAATGGTGTGAATGTAAACAAACATGTAAATGAGGTCAGCAAGTGTGGTCGCAAGAGAACTAGGCTACCACACCAAACCGCATTGGTGATCCCGCTCAGGAAAACTTAGATACATGTTTGGCAAGCCATATCAATAGTATTTGGCTGTTTGTTGGCCCATATATCATACAGCACACTGCGTAGTTCAACTGTTGCCAGATTTGTATGCTAAGCCGAAGTATTATTTGGTTCAGACATCTTTATGAGACAGCTGTTTCACCATTTGCGAGTGAAAGTTGCCAAATCCAAGAAAAGTTAGACGACCTGCAATAAAATCAACTTCGAAGAAAACACTCACACCCCTATTGCTGTCAGAACTTCAGGTTGCGTTAATAGTTGAACCAATTATTAACTAACAGAATGAAAAGTCTCACAGTCTTTCTCTACGGCTTGAAGGTACGAAATTACATTAGACATTTTCAAGCCAAGGATCAAAACAAGAATTAATTCCACTACCGAGCATAATCCACACTGATTCAAACTTATAATTAATGCGATACCACAACTTGATTAACTATGGAAAACTGATTATTATTGATTTCAGTGAATGAAACTCAGGGTTCATTGTTGGTAGTACTGTTTTCCGTAAGATCCTATGAATATAACTGATGGAATTATCTCATTCAAACTTGCACCAAAACGATTGACAACCAATGTTTTAAGTCAAGCAACTGAGCGTTTTTACAAATACGATAGACTTTGTGTGTGTACACGTTCACGCAACTGGTGGTTCAGTCAACCGGTAAGTTGTTAGAAAATGAACTAAATAATTGAAAAGATGTTTGTCGAGTGGAGAAAATCTTGAGGTTTTTGTGAGAAAATGCTTAAATAGTGAAGAAAGATGTGGAGAAAACGTACTAGATTAATTCAAGTAAGGAAATGCCAGGGTTTAAGCAAAAACTTGGAAAAACCACATGTGAGCCTAAATTTTTTATCAGTAGGAAAAATACTTTCAGTGAAGATGAAGACGACACTGAGCGAATTGTCTAATTCCCTTCGAAATTCCGTGATAGGGTTAGGAAAGCCAGATAGGAAAAGCGGGAATTTCTGTCTAAAAGACTGATCCTATAAACAGCGTGTACTTGAGGTTAGGTCGCAGGGTTTGGAGTCAGTGAAATTAAATTAAATCAAGGAGAATGGGGGAGCAAAGCCGTATGGCTGGTTAGTTTTTTCATGCCAACATAAGGCATGAATTGGTCCTGTACCTAATGAACAAAACACATATGTATAACACGGTGAGTTGTAATTGAGCTACGTGCTTAAGATAACCAGAAAAGCTTTGGATTTGTCAGAGATTCAATCTCAGCCAGATTAGGACCAGCGATAAGAATTGTGTTGCTGCACCGCAAACCCTTCAAAGGCCTACCAGAAATGAATGATTCAAAAGCCAAAAAGTGGACAATACAAAGTCCAATCTTACGAATGTCATCAAATTATCACGGGACCAGACATTATTGTGACAACCCAACGCACGGTTTGATAGCACCTAGTTGCGTTTCCGCAAAACGTGAATTTGGGATAGTTTCATTGTAATCTTAGAAAAACAGATTTACCTAACCAGTCACACGGAACATACGAGAATCCTTCTTCAGTCCATCGATCATCTTGCTGCCAAACATCGGCTCGGTGCGTTGCTTGCAGTTTTTATCTGTTCAGCTTATTTTTATAAAATGTTTTACTAATCCCTCAAAGTGTACGCATTCACTTCAGAAGTGCGGTGATAGGAAATTTATTTCCTTGAAAGCGTTCAAATTTTTTCGTTCAGATTATTTCCTGCTTGAATCTCAAGTTTCTCCAAACTGAGACCACCTACCAGATGTTGACCATTCACTGGACAGAATGGACATTGCAGTTTGAATAACCCATGTTCTCTAAATAATAAATAGCTTATGTTGGATGTATCAGCATATAGTCATAAACCACCCAACTGTATAAACACAAAAGAATTTTGACGGATACTAGTGCTAGTCGGTGCTGAGTTGTTTGTCCTAAACCAGTGTTTCAGCCTGTTTGCTACAAAGTTTAGAAATGTTGAGGAATAAAAGAGTAAATCAAAATTTCTGGCTCCATTTACCCGAACTAATGTGAACCAGCAGGCGACTGACTTCTCATTGCGATTTGCTTTGCGGTTTGGTTTTCATTTGATAAAATTTAGCAGTCTGTACTAGGCACTCGTAAAGGTGCTGCACAAGCTATCATGGCGTAAATCATGCAACATAGCATTTCTTCTGGTATTGATATGTTCGCCGAGCTTGGCATTTAGGTTGCAAACGTTGCATCACCAAGCGAGGTGACATCATCAGTGCGTGAGTGTTTCAGCGTATAATTTTGAATTTGGCGTTTGGTGAAGTTGGATCGATGCCTGCCCTTATATAGCAGAGTGGGTTGACCTACTGGTCCGAAATCTGGTTGGTCGGTTTCTGTCGTGTTTGGCCTGACCCACCATTGGTTGATTTAGTCGCAATTTAGCTTTGACCTGATGTCCGATCGGTTGTTCCCTGGAGTCCTTGGGCTGGAGTCTGATTGGCTGCTCTCTGTCGTTTACGTCTCCTGAAATCCTTGATTCGCATTGGTTCACAGCTTTTGACTGTAGACAACACTACGTCGGCCAAACCGTAAGGAAATTATCAACACGATTACATCAAGGGGCAAGATCAGTTTTCCCTGATCTCCGCCCACGAGGACGAAACTGGACACGCCTTCAACTTAAACACCGCAGAAATCCTTACACAAGCAAATACCAAACATGTAAGAGAATTTCGCGAAGCTTGGTACTCATCAACCGGCTCAATAAACAAACACAACGAACTAGACAAAATCTATGAACCAATGCGAATCAAGGATTTCAGGAGACGTACACGCCATCAAGCCCAAATACCGGTAAGCCCAAACGACAGAGAGCAGCCAATCAGACTCCAGCCCAAGGACTCCAGGGAACAACCGATCGGACATCAGGTCAAAGCTAAATTGCGACTAAATCAACCAATGGTGGGTCAGGCCAAACACGACAGAAACCGACCAACCAGAATTCGGACCAGTAGGTCAACCCACTCTGCTATATAAGGGCAGGCATCGATCCAACTTCACCAAACGCCAAATTCAAAATTATACGCTGAAACACTCACGCACTGATGATGTCACCTCGCTTGGTGATGCAACGTTTGCAACCTAAATGCCAAGCTCGGCGAACATAACATTACCAAAACCTTCAACCCGAGCTACGAACGACACCACCAGTGTTCCCAACCATCAGAAACATAGCGTTTCTGACAACATATTTCAAACAACACACTTATCTGAATGCGGAGGCTGCGATCAAATGTGAGTGATAGTCAAATTGACAACACACACATCGATCATTTTTTTACACGGGAGACGGACTGCTGCTTCCCCATTTTATTTGGAACATTTAAACAAAAGACATGCTTATAGAAATTCTAGAATATGTGACATATTAGTAGTTTAAGCTCGCCCATATTGCAAGTTGATTTTGAATCGACGCATGTGTGAATACCCATCTGGTTTTGTGTAGAAGTAATGCTGGACCTCCGAAATCACGCCGTCAGTGTTTTTAGTACAAAAAGTTTGTTGAAAGAACACACTTCATAGAATAATCGGACAGGACTCCCAGATAATCCATAAAGTGATTGCCTGAACAATGATCCTGTAACAGTGACAACAATAACAAAAGGGAACAACTAATAATCCCACTTATTCCGACTGAGTTGGTAGTCGGACGGAGGACAGTGTGAAGTTGCTACAAACTTGTGCAAAATCAATAGACTTTGATTAAACAGGTAGTGCGTACCCTAAATCACTCTGCACATTATCTGGATAGATCAGTTTCAAGCTCTCACTGAAGGAATGTTCTCGAGGATTACGGAATAGCTGGCTGTAGATTACCCAAATTATCGTTGTATATTTTTTGAGTGGAAAAAGACAAGAACCAATACAGAACAAGAGAAATGAGGGGGCTTGTAAGTTGTGCAGCGTTGACCTCGAATTGTTGTTTCCGGCTATAGGCCGAATCATAAAATCCCCAAGAAGATAACCAAAGTCAAATTCACAGAAATAATTAGAGTCGGGCCAAGTACATATACGATTTAGACATCGATATCTATATATCTTAGCCAGCAGCTGTTCAACGGTCACCACTGAAATGGACCCGTTCAGTCAGGCTAGCAAAATTTCGGAGGTTCGAAGATTTGGGCAGTTGTTCATGAAATACTTGAAAATTAGTACAAAAGCAGTGAAAACTTCATCATTACGGTTCGGAAATCATGGAAATCAAACACGGACAGAATGAAATGTGATCTAGGAAAACAGCTAGTGGGTGGTACGGAGTTCACATTGACGATAAGATAGGGAATCCATTTTTCTTCGAAACAAGGCTTTAGGTTTCAGGCAAAGGTGTGTGTAAAATAAACCATGACAATATTTGGACAAGTGGCATGTAAGCTTCGAATGCTTGGAAAGTATTTCACTTTAATTTTCATTAAGAGGAACAAAATACTGCGGTGAATAAAGTGGTTTTGCGTGTGACATCATCATCATCATCATAGACAGCAAAACATCAGTGGTTCACACTAACGCTTAACTGCCACACAACCATGAAGAAAAAGCAAACCCTATATAGAAAGAGAGAACGAAAAAGAAGGGGACGGAAAGAGACCTAACTACTGAAAATGACACGTCCATATTCAAACATTCAGCATCAAGGTGCCTACACCTTGCAAACAAACAACCGAGCTGCAAGTGAGTGTAAGGCGTCATCAGCGAGACAGCCTCTTTACGGCTCTCACTGCCCCGCCTCATTGAATGCACTCACTTTACAAACAACTCGGACAAACAACCACAACATTCACGCCACTGATCAGCCCGATTAGCCGCCATCTCACCTAGAGTCTCCAACCACCGACTCTGTGAGTTGCGAGGACCCCAGCCCGGAAGACGAACACGACCCACAGTGGCCAATCCCTTCGTGAACGACTTCATTTCCCTACGCCAGGTCATTATCTGTCCCCCTTCGCACCTTACACCAGTCGGTTGCGGTGTCAGCGAATAGTGCTCGGTGTGGAAGACGACTAGCTGGCATCCTTAATACATGACCTAACCATCTAAGCCTGTGCAAACGTAGAGACTGGACAAAAGAACTCGTTTGGCAATCACTACCAAACACCCGCTTCCTAACCTCCTCGTTACTTACGCGCTGGTGCCACCCGATACGAGCGACTGAACGCAGACATCGGTGGTCAAATACTTGAAGAC
>QNGE01001422.1:18599-45166 GCA_008508345.1 Paragonimus westermani | reverse complement strand
CGGAGAGTCACCTGAAGTGTATAACCAGTATCGGGTAGAAAGTGCAGGTGCTGTTAATTCCACACGTTGACTACTGTCGTGGATTCTAGTCTCTGAGATACAGCAAACATCCATATGTAGCGAGTCTAACATTCGTGCGAGAGCAGCCTGTTGACCAATTTGTTTTAGAGTACGAACGCTGAAGGCACCTATATTAATTTGCGTTCTAGGTCGGAGCACAAGACGAGGGAGGTCTGAGGCTGAGTGGCGAGAGCTGGGACTTATCGGCACAGCGTTATTATGAGTAATTATATCTGCTGTGGGACCTGCAGAGACGTTATCAGAATTGGGAATCGGAAGGGTCCTGAGATCTAAATTTGATAAGACAGTGGGGGATGGTTAGTCAGTAGCATGTTTTCGTCTATCCACCCTGCTGTATGCAGCAGATAGGGCGACCCGGTTTATGCTGCGAGACGGCCGATGCAGTGTGGAATTGTCTGTGTTGTGAGTATTCATGGTTGTGTGTGGGCTGAGATACTGCCATGGTGCCCAACCCAGACAGGAGAACGATTAAGGTTCTCAACCACAAGGCAGTGGGTGGGTGGCGGTGTCCTAGAAATGATACGTTTTTCAGGAAGAGATGCCAACCATCTTCCAACCCCCAACCTAGAGGACCAGGAGACTGTGGTTTTTCGGACCTATACCTGTTGGCCTGCGTGTTATGAGTAACTCTGTCCAGTATAGCCCAAGAGGTCATGGAGATGCGCAAGCCGTCACACCACGTCGAGGTCCAGTCACACCGTGACGGCAATACGCTGTTCACTTATCAGACAACCGACACATCGTGCACTTACATGCGTTTCGGAGTTTGGCCTGCTTCCAGTATGATAATTCGTTTAGACCATGTTGTCCGTGGCTGTTGTCTTGCCTCCAGCCTAGCGTTGCCTCCTAGGCGTTGAAACGTATCAGCAGTCAGGTGTTAATGATCGCGGATCGTGGTGTCCAACCACTGGATTGTCGGCGCCGAGCTCTTTGTTTTAATCTCCGGATTTTAGCACCGGGACGAATGTTACTCTTCAACTCTACAGAAGAACTAGCATGTTAGGAAGTTGCGGACAAGAAGAACAGACTGATCAAAGTTTCAGGTGAACGGGACGCTTTCGCCAGGAAGCACACAAAGTGGCAACCATCTGATTTTTACTCACAGCACAGTCTCTAGGCTTTAACATTCGTCAAACAAACCCTGTGTGTGCACAGAAAAACAGGTGGTTATCAATTTGACTCTTGCTGGGCGATGTTTTCGCCTTCCTGTGAAACACCAGTTATTTATTAGTCTCTGATCGCTTATTCACTGACCTTGCGATATGAATAGTTTTCCGCCTAGTTTAAAAGTCCACAAAAACAGTCTGCACACCTGTCATGAACATGACTCCCTGACGTGATTTTCCTTTTCTCCTTTAAGCCACCTCTTCTGAATTGTCTATGCAGACATCTGGCCTCCTTTGGGGTTGGCAAACAGAATGTGATAACCCTATTAGTGGTTATTATTCGATGACCCACTGCGCCTAACTCTACTTTGTTTGTGGCTGATGAAGCAACGTATAGTTATACAAGATATGCATTACGGTGTTTGTTGGAACATACTTCAGACCGATTATGCATTCCTAGTTTCAGAACATACTGTGAACAATCGGTAATTCGATTTATTGATGTTTCACTTCTGACACAAATGCTTCTTCACACCAGATGAACCAGTCACATACTTGGTTGTATTTAAGGTGGGGTGGACGTAAGTTGCTTACGTCAACCGGAGAGTTCACACACGACACATTAGGTGTAGGCGTTTCTATCATTAACCGTTCGAGGACAATAGTGCAAACAGCTGTTGATCGGTTTGTAGGCAATGTGATTTTCAGAAACCACCTGTCAGATGCAGCGGAATTTGGAGACGAGCAGTAACATCTAGAAGTGACGAGTAAGGAGAGCAGACAAGCAGATTAGAACAAACTGCATGGAGTTTATTTGAACATTCTCTGTTCTCTCGTGAAAATTCCCACTGGATCATAGAAAAACGTGGCGAACAATTGTATGTAAACAACACAAAGAGGTTTAGCAGACGTGACTGGATCATGTGGAGCGTTACAAAATTCCCAAGCATCTATAGGCTAATCACCCAGACAGCAACTCATCAGTGTTAATGACGCGTGGTTCAGAGCTACCCCACCATTACCTCACAGACCAAATGGTTGGAGTGTGGGTGAGCATGCAGATCGGTGATGTGACGTTTGGCTACGGCAACTGCAAGGCTTGTATGGAATTTGTGTGAACACAAAGAAGGATTCTGATGGTTGGGAACAGCGGTGGTGCTGTTGTTTGTAGCTCGGGTTGATGGTTTTGGTATTGATATGTTCGCCGAGCTTGGCATTTAGGTTACAAACGTTTCATCACCAGGCGAGGTGACATCATCAGTGCGTAAGTGTTTCAGCGTATATTTTAACATATCAATACCAAAACAAAGAAGGATTGTATAATCGCATGGCGATCGATCTGTTAGTAGTCAGAGTCCCTTGCTTGGCCATTGTGGAGTAGTTGACGAGAAGTGTGTATACGACGCATTCGATTTTACATCTAATAAACGAGATAAGTTTTCTGATTCCGTTTCAGAAGTAAACGTGGTGGGAGGATGCGCCTGGTTGAATGAGTAAACGACAGCATGTAGATCATGTTCGCCTTAGTTAATGATGTTCAAGCTTTCCCATGAAAATATCCGCTGGCAGTGAACCTGATAAGGAGCCAGTTGCGATTCCATCAGTCTTACGAGTTAGTTCGTTGGTAACTTTAAAATTGGACATTGGAGACACATCGTAGAAGCAGTTTTTTCAATGCAGATATCAGTATGCTGAACCTAGTGTTCGATTGGTCAATATGTTCACAGATAAAATCGAGTCTCAAACAGAGGGACTCTCGTCCAGCAAACACATGTACTGAATAGTCTCAATAATTTTTTCTACGCTATTAACAAAATCGAGCGTGTCTCGTAGGCTGCGTAGACACAGTTGCTGGTGGATTGGTTCAAGTTGTTCTGCTAACCACTTTGCTTCCGAATGGTTTGGGGAATTGTCCATATGATGAACAGGCCCCAATGGATGATTTCGCTTATGGGTCTTGGGTAGACCGTAGAAACGAGGGGTGATAGGGACAGTCGGTTTAGGTCACTCGAACTGTGTGTCTGTAATTGACCCTTGCTACAAAAGTCAGTTGAGGCTGTCTACGACTTGAAGTCAGACCACGTTGTTTTGACCCCATCAGTTTTAGGTTTCCTAAATTTACTTCAACCTGAGGAATTCTCCAATATTTTGTCAACAGAGACTTTTGAAACAACTGCTTCCCTTGGACAGTTTGAGCAAAGCAGTTAGAACACGAAAACTGGAAGATGCAAGCATTTCGTATTGACTCGCCAGTACCAAAGTTACAATAACACGGATGGATTTTTTTGTAGCAAACGACTAGAGAGATGGATAATCAATAAGCGGGTTAAGATAAGCCATTACGTCCAGAGAATGGTCAAGTTCACGAACAGTTGTTTCTGAACACAGAGAGCTGGTTTGAGTCGATTAACTGCAACTGCTTCAGCAAACTGTAAGAATCTCGAGTTAGAATGACGTAACATGATTCTGATTGCACAAGATGGATCGATAGGTGGTCAGGACGTGTCTAGCGACTGAGGAAACTGGCTGTTTACGCGTTTCGACAAAACTGTCATTCTCTGGTACCCATTTGGGTGAATGTTCCTTCATTCTGGAGCTCAAACATCTCTCAGTTCTGCCTATGTAACTTTCTCCGCAGTTAAATACAAATTAGTGAACACAATGTGAAATGGCACCGACAGGTTGACCTCCTTCGATTGAAGGCACTGGTAGCTTCTGAGTCCGATCGATTACACGGAATTTAGCTGCAGTAAACGTTCGCTTAAGTGAGTTTCTTAATCGCTGTGTTGTTTGGTGTATGATATAATCACCCCTAAAAGGCAGCTTCATATAAACTGTCTTTTGCTTTACAGTGACCACCTCTTCGGGTGGTAAGTTTTGTCTACTGTGCCCATCTATGCACCTTCTGAGGTAACCATTTGATTGCAGGACAGACGTACTCAGACCTAGTTCCTCCGCGAGGTTGTCGTGCGTACAGGTTCGCCTTGCTCGTGTGAAGAGAGTATTTACTAGTGTTCGTTTACATTGGATCGGTGTGAAGCTGCTGAAGTTTAGGTATTGACCTAGTGGACTTCCCATGGCTGCTCGGTCTATTTGACAGTAGGACTGCTCGATAAAACGAAAATTGACATTCTCAGTACAGATCAGCAAAGTTTCCTTCAATATGTCGGTAGGAAGCGGCAACGAATTGTGACTCATTTCAGCGAGCTCACAAATGTAGTCAATCGTTTCATGCAGCGGAACATTTGTGAATAGTGACTGAACACCTACAGAGCACCAGTTCGTTAGCAAGATTGATTCTGTCCAGGTCACTGATCAATTCGAAGGAATTTTTAATGGAGTATATCTGAAATTCCTGTTTTGCTGGGGTTAGAATATTGACCAGCCAGCGCGCCGATTTGCGATATGGGGCGTTTGTCATTGCCAAAATTGGCCTAAGCGGCATCCCAGACTTGTGGGACTTCGGTGGGTCGCAAAGTTGAAGTGTTGAAGATCTACAAAACTTAAGAGATTTATACGTTACTTCGTCAATAATCCGCAACTGCAAGAGCAGCTGAAGAATTCGTCCTATGCGGTTCTCTATTTCGGTAACACTGCATACTCTCTCTCTCCAATCGCCGAAACTTTGTTTGGTCATCCAATATTGATAACATCTTCTGTACATACGCATCTTTGTTTACAATGACGGCCCCCGAACTCTTGTCAGGCTAAAGTATAACTAAGTATAACTGACTATATAACTAATTATATGACAACAAGCCTGCACCTCTGTTGGGACGTGTCATAGCGATTTCTTCAAGTTCGTGGGGGGCTCTCACGAGGCGGATGCGTTTAGCGACAATACGATTCTTATAAGTCAACTGAATTTCCCTGTATTAATAACGGCAGTCTGGTAAATCTGATTTGAATTGCTTCAAAATGGCATTTGAAGTTGAACTCAACTGACAGGTCTGGCAACAGAGGTTTTCACATTGTAGCTCCACCTTTAACTGATCACCTTTACGGCGTGAGCAACAAAAAATTGACCCTAAAGCTAATAATTCAAACAGAGTGGTATCAAGCGGGATTCATGATACGCTATTTATATACACTTATGAGCTGACAGGAAATTACGGTGTAGGCTTCTCGTCGGCGAGATCGGTCATCAGTTTCAACCGTTTTTGCGCGTTTGTTTGGTAACGACTGTTTGCGTGTGTTCGTTGAACTCATAGCGTTCCCCCTTTGTTCAGTGAATATAAAGCTTCAGTAACAATAAATGCTTCGTTACTTAACAGAAGTAAACAATGGTCGTAGATTACGTCCCCAATCTAAGTGGCTTCAACGCGACGTCGCTAATCAACTTACACAGATTAATGATGATGATATAAACAATTGGGAAAACGGTGCTCGATGAAATGTTTAGATCGCATGAAGAATAACAAATCGCTTGCATTGTGAAAGATTTATCCTCCTGGATGATCGCGGGCCACAGATTTTGCAGACTGTTTGCCTTCGGGTGGAACAAATAGCGCTAGCATCATTTTGTCACCTTGTGGTTAAACACCGTTTTCTGTTACCTCATTCGATGTGCCAGCTGAAGCACGAGATCTGAGTGAAACGTCCAGTGTTCGGTATAGAAAGTTGGTGTAGCCAGTATACTTTTTTCAAACAGCCACCGGCCATTGTCTAGATCAGAGTCGACTGTTGTATATCCACTGCACTTTGTCAACAGTGTTAACCCCATACCTATTCTTATAGTGGAATAAACTAGTGGTGGGCCTACTGTCAGTTGAATGAGTATGCGCAATTTGATGCAGAGTTGAAGGTAAGGCACCAGGATTTCTTTCATTTTCGTGATATTTTTGTAGTATTTGTGTTGTGACCACAAGAGACACTTGGCCTGCGTAGTTGCTTATTGCATGAAAACCCCTGCAGATTATGTTAAAACACAGGACCATAAACGCCTGCACTTAGCTGCACGGCTGACGCGTATTTATACACATTGGATAGCGGTATGTTGTCATTCAACTTGGTGGCACTTCCCTCCTAGTGCGTACACACTATTCCAATAGTTGTTTCTGGTCTATCGTCTTTCTGGCATTGATACTTGCGTTTTAGTTCCTAAATGTACGCACTATGCTACTAACAAACAGGGCTGCCTGTAATACAGCACTTGGAATCAGGGACTTCGAAACCTCCCGTGTAATTGATAAGACCTCGAAGTGATTGTAGTGAGCAGTTGTTATTTCTGTGACAAGAACCCACATCTGCAGATGCACATCAGCAGTACAGTAATCACAGTCTGTCATGGGCTGATCATAATGGGACATGTAGTCATAAACCAAAAGCTGATTGGCGCAATACAGGAAAAGAACTTGGCGAGTAAGGAAAGATGCAACATTGAGGCTGTTCGTCCAGTCCTGATTGGGTATCTTAACGTGACGTTTGAACCGGTCCTTTGTTGGATCGTTGGCTGTGTCCGGGTTTGGACAAGCGCTGAATCGAGTCGATTTTCACCACAATTCTGCAGGATGACCATCTAGTATGAAGACTTTTCGCGATTGTCACGAAATCCTGTTTGCGATTTTACTGGAACTCCTTTGCAGCCTAATCGTAGTGTTCTCACTAGTGTTGTGCGCCGTTTTCTGAGTGCACGTGCTAATTTCCGACTAGTGAGAAATGAGCAGCAATAACGTTATAACCCTTAACGAGTGGTGCTTCCACCAGAAGCAAAACCATATCTATTGCTGAATGTTGGATGTTCCACAAGACCTGGTCTTTTTCACCCAAACACGGTATACTGTTGTATACACATGCTTCATCCCAATGTCCGCCAGCATCTCTCACTCGTCTGACATGTTTGGCACGGATGTAATTGGTCGTATCCCCGTCTTCAATGGCGTTGCCTGTTTGTCGACCATAAGAACTATTAACGGTTCTAAATTTCGTGGTGAAACTTTCGGAAGTATTTCGTATCGAAGTGAATCGATGGTCATGCCCTCGTCTATTGCCACTAACCTATCAGAGCAGCAGTTTTTTGATCTCACAAATTTGGGTTCGTGGCAGGGATTGCCGTAATTCCGCTTTTTTGAACCAAAAGAACTTTGTGCACTAATCTGAAAATCACTAAACACTCCGACTACTATGAACAGTCTTTGAATACAGTGTATTCAAACTGATTCATTATAGTTCGAAGTATACGTTAATGATAAGATCGGAAGGACATCACGTACAATATGAATCGAGCATGTGTACTTCACGTTCACTGCGAGTTCGCGAACATTGTGTCAATTAGTCAACTTCCAACAAGTCTTATCTGCGATCCGAATAGTTTGATAATAGGATACACACATCAACTTGGCCTACTTGTTTGCTGATCCTGATCACCGCTTCTAAAATCAAGTTATCGTACCATTGACCGTTTTGGTTTTATTTGTTCAGCTGACCATACCGCCACCTTAGCGTGCACTGACTAAATTGAATAAACAACCAGTGTAGTCATGAGCTCGTGCTGTCGAATGCCAGCTGTGTGGTCAAGTTGATTTATGGTTATTCACTCACCTAGGGTGAAGGAAGCATTAGGTTGTATACTGGTAATCATTAGGTCGTATTCTGATTAATATGAATTTAACCTCACTCAAATGATTGTAGCCCCGGCGACTACTCGCAAGCGACTAGGGCTGGGAGTTTTTGTACGATTATTCAGTCGTGTCTAATGCAACGTTATTGGCACGGTTGTCTGACGAAAGTGGGAATTGAGGTTTAAATTCCGAACGTGGCACTATTGACCGGCGCCAACGGAAGTGAAACTTATAATGCTGGCTGAAAGACCTGTAGAATGACAGCCGCGATCACTTCTGAATGTTGTTCAATTCAGACCAATCGTTTCTGTGTTGGCAATATCACAGCCATATTCACCTTATTTGAAATCACGGATTATGTACGCTACGGTTATCGTGTGGGTCATCATGGCCCTTTGAATGTTCTACAGGATAAGCGTTTTCAGCTGTCTCCATGATCCGACCAAGATAAGCGATTTCTCCCAAAATTGGAAGGAGTGTAGAATTTATATACGTTGAATATTTGTAGTGCATATATGGAATATATATGAAATTTATATACGCAGAAAATATCAGAAAATGACAACGCCTCCAGAGTTAAGTTGCATGATTCGGAAACCTGAAGATAGCCAAAAGCTACCTGTTAGTCGCTTTTTTGTAAACCGATACTTCAACACGAACAACTTGGTTGCCTCGACAGCTTAACTCCCAACCGGCCACAAAGAAGAGTTTCTGCCCAGCGAAGGGGCAGATTGTTGGATGTGTTCACGTAGCACTGACACATCGAAGCACAGAATTTGTTGCGCACATTTCGATGTGTGGAGTCACGACATAAATCCCGTCCAGAGCGTGCCCGCTCACAGTCCTAGTTTCCTGAGGAGGTTCAAGCCAGATCCTTCTTCCCGGTCATTCTGAGGTCACCGAGTGGTGAAGCAATTCATTGGGCTTCCCCAACATAGGTTCATAAAATATCCTCATTGTTGCACTTTTACAGCCAGAGTATGGTCAACACACATTCATTCACAAGAGTAGTAGAGATCCTTGGAGCAGCGATGTGAACCAGTTATACTCTCAACGAGAGCTGATGAATTTTAACATGCACACTTAATGAACAGTGCTTTATGAACAGAGATTGCCTGTATACAAGTAGGGCGTGAACATGCATTTTTAGACAAAATTACGAGATTTATGGTCAAAATTGAGTGGAACAAAGGTCTGCACCCCAGTAGGACACTAATTTTTATTATTACGGAAGGATGCTTAAAAGTAAGGTTTTAAATGAAGGCAGCTACATAGCCAAATGAGTACGAGCAAAAAAGTTTCCTTCCACACATGAACAGTCACCAGTAGAAACCAAGAGGCGTAAGCCCAATAAACCACGGCATGCTTTATTCAACTGGAATTTCGTTTCCTCGCTGGAGCATGATCGCTGGTTGATACTGATGTCGGTCTTGTTAATTGGCCTTCAGAATTCGAAATCAAAAGGATGAATCTGGGCACGCCAAAAAAATCTGTTCACAATTTTATGGTTCGAGAACATCTGGCTGAAAGCACTTTGTTCATAACCTGATTAACCAATTCCATTTGCTGAATGCGCACAGGCTAACTCAAGCTGACAGACATTGGCTGAGTGCGCAGCCACGAAACAGTCAACGTCAATTATACGCCATTGGTGATCTCTGAACGCATTAGTGCAACCAAAATAAATCAACACTTCTTTTCGTCCTCTTCTTTGAGTGGTCCAAGTTAAGTGGAAATCTTGTTTCATCTACCGCTGAGAGTTATTCAAATCAGGCAACTAGCACGCTCTTGTCATTTCCGTTTCAGATTGACCGTGCTGGTCATTTCAGATGATCGCGTCCTATTCCTTCTCGTCCCATCCTCTCCGCTTCTTCTCAAGTGTACGCAGTTTCTGCTGAAAATGCCGTATACAGTATGGATTTTATACCCAACTTTTCCTCATGCTTTATGAACTCCAAGGCCGGGTCAACATCACATTGCATCTATTGCTTCAGGCAGAAAAAATATCGCCTTACTTCGGTATGCGTCCGCGTAAATTTCCCCCAAATTTCTCTTATAGGCATGCCGATCGTTGTAACAAACTATCTGTTGTTGATAATGAGGTGATACTTTCACTACAGAACAACCGCATCTGTCTTCAGTACAGTGATCAAACGCAGAATTCTGTTACATCAAGCCAAACGCAACGAGCACATGATCTGCATGGTCATTCGAGCACTCACGCCCGAGGGAAGTGAACTATAATCTTCACAATTAAAAGATTTTCGAGTTTACAATCAAATATCATCATCATCACCATAAACAAAACACATCAGTAGTTCTCGTTGATGCTTAAGTGTTACACAACTGTGGAGAACGTACACCGTATACAGAAAAGAAGAAAAAAGAAGGGGAAGGGACCTAATTACAGAAATAACTGTCTATATTCAAACATTCAACATCAAGGTGCCGATGTCTTGCAAAAAAAACAAGCTTTAAGTGAAGGTGAACCGTCATCAATAAAACAGCGTCTTTACGGCTCTCACTAACACGCGTCATTAGGTCTACTGACTTCATAGAAAACTCGGCCAAACAACGACATCGTTCACGCCGATGAGCTCTATTAGCCGATATCTCTCACCTACCATCTCCAGCCACCGACTCTGAGTCGCGAGGGCTCCAGCCCGGAAGACGAACCCGACCAACAGTGGTCAACCCTTTCGTAAACGACTACATCTGTTTACGCTAGGTCATCATCTGGCCATCTCGCACACCTCCGACGCCACTAACACAGCTTCCCAAGTATACAAATCGGTCAACAACCTCCATGAGTTCCTTATCAAACGATGTTTATCCGGATTATATCGTCAGACTTTAACCAGTTTGACGATGAGATTCGGATTCGGCCTCACTAGAAACCCCGAGAAAGAAGTGCAGCTTTCTACAGGTGAGCTCAAGTGAATGATGGTGTTAGAATAGTAGACTGGCGTCACCTACACACAGCACACAAGCTGCAGACCTGAGTCCACTCAAAAAAGCTTGAATTTGTGTATAGAATTAGTTCAATTTCTGTCGGCCACGTCAGCGCTGACGATAAATCATTATTTGCCGACCCGCCACATATAATCTTAGAAACAACCAGACATTTATTATGTGACACTATCCTAGAAGAAGGACCACATTTAACTACCGAGCAGATAGTAGCTGAGATATCAGTGTGCTTAGATATGAACTATCCTGTTCAGAATTCAAAATTATGCATACATACCACATAATCTGAAGGCACACCCAAAGTTTGACAGAGTTATGTAGACAACAATTTCGTGACTACGAAACGGGATTGAGTTATATTTCTTTCGCAACACCTCACTCAAAACAATTTCAAAACCAGACGGACAATGATCCTAAAATCTAGTAGTGGCCAGCTACCATTCCTGGACTGGTTCGGCCACAAGGTGGGACGGTGAACCAATACTACCGCTCATACGTATGCTCACTCCACACGGGTTTACGATAGTAAAGCAAACTCAATGATGCAAAGGAGTCATACACTTATGCACAGATGTAGTGGGCCCAAAGAACACGGAAAGGTGCAATAGTTACATTAGTGAACAGAAGTTACTCTAAAAAGTCTCCTGAGAGACAGTGAGGAAGGGCATTCAACCCGTTATGAAAAAACATCGAGGGGATTGAAAAGCACTACTATTATTCTACTCAAAAAAGGGATGTCAGAGCCTATTCGTAGAGTCTTGAACGGAGTGGGCATCAGGACCGCTTTTCGAGAAGGAACGAGATCGTTTAAAATCTAGGTATACCTTGAGGATCTCACTTCTGTTGGGAGAACGAGTAATTGTTCGAAAAGAATAAAAGGTAAGGGCTACTCATAAGTTTATGTTGGGCATACGATACTAAAATCTGGAACTGGGTTTAATGGTCACAGAAGGAACGGCAGAAGAGCATACCGAAACCAATTAAAGCACCAGGCCATGATAAGGCATTTCGTGATCACTAATCACGCATTAGATGCAGGCTATGAAATTAAACTGGGAAATGACGGGATAATCAGACCTGGGTTTCGAACTACGCAGGAGGGCTAAGTTGCAGAAACCATCAAGAGTGCTAAGACTAAGTGCGCTATAAATAGATTTGAGTGGCTGAACATTCTGGTATACGACGTCCGGTCCTGGGTCGATTGAACTGACCTGCACTGATGGCTACATGAAACGACAATCTTAGAACACAACCTAATTTCCTCAGAAACAACTGGCTCTTTGATCGACCTATCTGCCAGACTATATAGATTTTAGTTCTGTCTGGCCAGTCACAAGTCCCCGATGTGTTGTAGACAGAACTTCGAACCCGTGTGCATAAACTTAACCCACGACCTGCTACCACTTGTTTACGTCTAGAATGCTCCACTATCACAGTTGTAGCTGGCTCACTTGGTCTGAGGAAGCTTTCGTATCAAGAGTGAAACGCTGCGAATAAACCAAACTATCGATTGTTCACACGTTATTCTGAGATTATGAATGCCCAATCAGTCTTAGGCCCATTCCAGCTAGCATCGTTCAAATTCGATTTCTCAATTCGAAGTCATTTCTCCCAACATAGACAACCGTCGGGCAATCCAACCATCAAACTCAAAGCTGTTTCAACAACCCAGCGCCATAAAGACAATCCTGTAACAAGATAGGACACGAAACGACATGTAGCTATTGAGTAAACTTGGAACAGCATACCAACTCAGTAGTGTGCCCACGATAAACTATCATGATACGGCGGAATAGAAAAAGCACTGAGTCCACAATCGAAACGAAACGCACAAGTAGTGAACATAAATACACATGCTGAATTCCCCATGACCTGAGTCAGACTCTTTTTGGGCTGCTTCGAAATGCCATGTAACACTTGATAATTGACTTTCATAGTCTAAAACTGTTAGAGAAAAGCGGAAGGATATAAAACAAGAACTACGACAAAACATTAAACGGAAAAAACTGAACTACCAGACTTATTAAAATCGATAATCACACAAAACAGTCGTTAAGAGAATGACCACTTTCAAGTGGTACACCCATAAGGTTCAAGTCGCCTTAGGTCACACGGAAGTAATGCTGAAACCAAAACGAACTAAACAAGCGCAACGAGAAACAGTTCATGAGTAAGTGATGTATGTTAACAAGGGCACATAATAATTGCTTTCGTGCAGGCCGCGATCATGAGAAAGTTGGCATAAACG
The DNA here is from genome assembly GCA_008508345.1 of Paragonimus westermani. NCBI lineage: Eukaryota > Metazoa > Platyhelminthes > Trematoda > Plagiorchiida > Troglotrematidae > Paragonimus > Paragonimus westermani. The sequence continues at coordinate 32,201 of QNGE01001422.1, read as the reverse complement.
ACAACTAAGATGCAACACGAAACAACTGATAAACAAACTGATAAACAGTATCATTGGCAAACTTCCTTAGTTTTTTCCTGTGCTCATTTTTGTACTGGGTTCTTAAATCCGCCGGTTCAACTCTCACTCAAATTTCAGTCCGCTAGAAAACACTGTTGCTTATTTAGCTATAAGGAAGAACACTGGGAATTCTCTATTTGTCTGTCGCTAATATTAATGTCGTTCATCCCATAAAGAAACGTAAATCGGCGTCCAGACAAGTAAAGAAGCCAATCTATAAAATAAAGAACACACCTGCCGGGTCAATCATTTTTTGCTGCTCACCGCACAGCTAAAACTCCATAACGCAGAGTTAATCCGTCAAAATCTAACACTTATCCAGGCAAGTATGATATGTGCCAGCGTTGAGCTGAAGTGTACCGAGAACCATACCGTACTGTATTGTCTGCGTATATTTTATACGCTTCTTCGAAGAGAGAGCAGTCTGAGCGTCCGTGGTTGCGCCGAAAGGCAACACAAAGTTCCTTTCAGTCATGTTAACAGCCACAAAAGCTCCATAAAAAAGCGTTTCAGCATCGTTGAAAAGCCACTATACGAGAGCATATAACTGTTGAACACATGTAAATGGAAGTACGAAGTGTGGTAACCATGCGCAAAACAATTAACTGTGTATACGAAGGAGAGACATTCCGGTGGACACTCAACGCCTATTCTGTTACATCAGAAAAAGGCGTGGTATATTAAGAATTCTCTTACTCAGAAAACATTGTAAACGAACGTGCTCACTACTCAACTGGGCTGGAGTTTGCTACCTGTAAACGTGGTCGTGCGAAAACCAAGTCGAGACACCTTTTATTCAAACCCCAACACAAGGGATAATCTGATATCGTCGTAAGGTACAATATCACGAGTGGACATGCATTTGCGTTGTTATATCCCCAGCAATTAATCAGGTTCGTTTTTCAATACTGGATCAATCATGATACAGCTTGTAATGTCGCATGCGATAGTGCTGCCAACCATTGGTTAACTCTAATTTTTATAATGCCGATGCGACTCTATACTTCGGTGTTCATGCACCACGAATATCAGTCCGAGGTCCTTGCTTATTACTCACGCAGGAAGTGCAAATTCAAGCATGATTCCTAGGGTTATTCGAAATCCTTAATCCACAGTAATCAACACAAATTGCACACAATGCCCAAGATTCTACCTAGAAAATTAATCTACTTTCATTCATAAGTTGTTTAATTGCTACCGGAAGTAAAGCAAATAGATTCATCATGAAATGTAAAAGGGCGGAAAAATTCGTAATGCCCTATGGGGAAGCAGCAAGAGTGTTGCGTAATTCCAATACAGAACCAGGTGGTCTGAATATTGATGCAAAAGGAAGGAGGAAGGAACAAAACAGTTTGACCTTGCCGTGTATACACTGAGCCGTCAGGACAGTTTAAGATATCGAAAGAGATATGGAGAAGACGGAAACACACGAAGCATTCAGCAGTGCTGTCACCATAACAAACAGAATTTAGGCATACAGATAATCAACGCGATAGACTAGTAAACAGAATGAGATCATTGGGGCACGCTGCACAGTCGATAAGTTAAACCATCATTCTTCAAGTAACAACTTCATTCACGTCACTATGTTCCGTTAGCAGTCGTTTATAAGCACATGTACACTGAACGTCAAAAACGACGGCCGACTACAGATGAATGGCAGAGATGAGTTTAACCTTCGCGTTAGCGCAATCCAAAGAGAGTAAATGTAGTCTGCTTGCAACTACAATCCGACTTTCGGCAAAGCAACACACGACTTGCAAGCTTCCGAATCATGACTTATTTGCAAAGGCCATAACGAATTACAGTATCTCTCTGCCGAAAATTGTCATTACTCAAACGAGCACTCGCACAACTTTGCTGCGCCTTGACCCAACATGAGTAGACACAATGCCAGATTGCCACAGGCTGAAATTCCGATTGGTCGTCACTTTTCGCAATGTTAAACACATACAAAACCTAACCTACCAAATGACAGCATAAGCTACACGAGGCAAAACCCCGAAAGTAACCAACATGACCTAATGTTTGAGCATTGCATTGGAAACAATCGGGGCTCTAATCTCTGAGGAGAGTATTCACACTCGCGTGTAGCGATCTGTCTGCTAAAAACCTTATACCAACTGGAAGCTGGTGGCGAGTGGTAGATGAAGCCTACAGAACTTGGTCAATCGACCGTCAGGTCAAAAATGTCAGATATAAAGTGTGGGTAATGACATTGACACCAAGTGAGCGGGACAGGGTGGCTTGTCTACATCGAGTACTAACACCAGTGGCCATGAACTGATTTACGCCATGGATGGCACTAACGTAACTAGTGATAACCTCAAGAGAAGAAACGCTGTGTGTGACAATAAGCATGACCTCTCTGATAAATTGTTGGGTCACAGCGGATCACCAGAGTTCTGTGGGGCTTTGAATGTCTGGACAGATCCTAACTCAATCGCCCAACACGTTGTAGCAGCATTGTTCATTCCGTTTCAATTATATTGTTGAAGGATACACGAGATGGTCTTAAAATGTTACTGAAATTTTGGTTGGTATTCCTACGAGTAGCCGTAAAAGTCTAATGTTCACTGAGAAGAACCCTGCCACCTGGTTCCCACGCTGGTAGCACTCGTGATTAGCTTTCAATGAATCTAAGCTACATCACCTTTACCCGAACTAGAGCGTTAGTACTCAGTTTGGAAGGCGACCGCATAAGTCCCAGTGCGGTCGACTTTACACTAGACTCCGACTGTCATCTAGCACCATTTTAGTACTTTCTGGAAACCTCTGCCAACTGGGAATTCCACCCGGATAAGAAACATTTCAAGCGAACTTGAAGCACGTTACTTACTGAAAACTGTTAAGCAAGCCTTGGTTTAATTCCCTAGTCTAACTAGTCTACTGGAGGAAACAGCATAAGTATGACACTTCTTTTCAAAACGACCCCGCAGCCTAAGTACAAGTTATGCAGGACTGTGGCCAAAATAGGCAGTAAAGTGTTCCAAATAATGGTACACTCTATCGAGAGAACTAGTCAAAATTTGACGTCGAGCCAAGTGAACCGATCGAAAACCGGGATCGAGTGTGGTGTCTATGTTTGAATAAGAAAAATAAGTCAACTATTGGAAAAGAGCAATTTTACATGTCCAACGAGATTTACTGGGGAGTTTACCACATCTCCATAACTGTCAAAAATAAGGAAGAGACTAAATACGAAGAACGGTTGTGAATTTAGGGGGAAAATAGCAGCTGTGATGGAACATTACACAGGAATGGCAAACTGACTCACAGTTAAAAGGAACAGAAAAAGATAGAGTCAGAATACAGATGTCTATTCTCATCGACTAATACAAACTCAAAGCAAGGAGGATAGTTAGAAACATATTAAAGGTACGCTGATCCAGACTGTAACACAGATAATAAGCGCATAGTAAGCATGTGCATCCGTGTATAACGAAAATAGGGAAAAAGCATCTTAATAAATTGAAGAACACATCAACAAGGATACCATGATTTGCACCAGGAAGTTGGACGAATGTGAAGTTGCTCAGGTAATCACAGGCAAATTACAGCTTGAACGCCATGCGCATCATCAGGTCATAGTAGGCATCCGAATCGATTGAGGCACTAATTCCACTGTAATAGTTCAGAAATTCCTCCCAGGTAACCTGCATGATTTTTCGAAAAATGAGACAATTCGTTTTGTTACAACCTAAAGTGCACCCGGCGGAAACAATTTAGCAAGTGCCAAGAATAACACGCTGTTGTGTTTTGCGGGAAAAAAACAATGTGACGACGAAGGTATACCAACAGACGGAAATGAATACGTTGCAACGCTTAGTCTGTACTTGATATCGTGTGTGTGAAGTGTCTCAACTCATTAACGGACATTAACGGACGCGCAGTAGCATGGTAACAAGTCGCCCAGAGGAACCAAAGCAATTCGTTGCTTCTGAAGGAGTTTCGGTAGTCGTTGGTCATGTGACCTCAGGGGAGCATCGGGTATGCGCCCAGTCAACAGCTCCCACTCTTCCTATTGCACCAGCCTTAATACTTGACCAATTCGACACATCACGGTGACCTTCGTCTTCACTGACAAAGACGAAATATTCCATGAACAGCGTGAATACGTCGCGAAATGGGCAGTTTTCGCGTTCGTTTATTAATGGTGCACCTTTGGTGGGGAATGCTCCACCCACACTTATGTGCATACTTCGTGATGTTTCCGATTCGTCCAGTTGACTTCAAAATGGTTTCACGCGAAATGGTAGAGTAGATCATAATGATCAGTATTTAGATACAACGTGAACGCTAGCACAGATATGCACGGGCAGACTGAGACATTATCATATCGGCGTAGCCCCTCTTTCCAGTAAGTGAATATTCCGAGCAACCGTCGTTATAGTAAGTTCTCGGTGCAGTCAACCACAGTGTGACTGGGGAAGGCCACTGCCCCGGAGCTGCTAGAAGCCCGAATTTTTCAACAATGGATCGCACCATACCCATCGAATTTGTCATGCCGCTCATTGGCAACACAACTACGACACTAAATAGCTGCATTAGTGGACGCAAACGTTGGTTGACCACCACAACCCTATCATGGTAGCCCGTCCCTTTGATGAGTTCGTGGACAACGACTACATAGCAGCGTAGCCGGGTGGTGCAGTCCTAACCTAAAAGCTCTCAGTATCCGGTGTAGCTTCCTAGCTCAACTGATAGAGCTTACGCTGTGTAGGGGTGCTTGGCTCCAGTCACCGGTTCTAATCAAGCTGAAGCCCGGAATTTGCACAAACAGACGGTTTCATAATTGACCACTTTGCCATATACTTCACTAGTAACTCTCATTTCAAATGGAAGCCAGTATACAGACCAAACAGCCATCGTCTTGCACTGTTGAAATACTAGCGCGATCGTTGAATCATTCGTTCCAAACTTTTCATGCACATTCAGTCCGTTCAAGTTTCTAGTGAAAGGAATCGCGATCCATCAATCTGCCTTCCACGTTGCAATGGAACAACAAACGTCTGTCTTCGGCTAAATAGTATATCGAGCTCAGTGGAAAAACACTGAAGCGGGACACTTTCTGATGGTTAAAAAAAGGAAATAATGAGAAAAGGTGACTGAATGGAAAACCGGTACACATCAAAATTAACGTTACAAATGAGTGAACGCCTAAGTGAACACGCTAAGTGCTGACAACCGTGACGTAGGTGGTCCACACTCATACGGTACTCGTCGAATAGACAACGATGAACATTCGCCGTAGCTCCGTGCGGATAACAGTCCGTGACTGACAAGTACCAATCCCCGACGCTCTAATTGTCAGTGTGTCACTCGATGACCTCTATCGCCGAGTCAGTCGAGGACACAGATTGATCACATGGCTGCCAATTATTGGTAGCCTAGCTGTTCTCAAGACTACAAGCCAACCTGGAGCACCTGTGCGGAATCCGATTAGGCGTTGTTTTGTGTCAATTTTGCTGTATGCTTTGGTGGGAGGTCACTTCATCGTCAACCAAGTTGACGTTTTTGATCTGGAAGGGACACAAACGCCTTACGCTTGTCTTTAGTGTAGTTCCTTATCCACCAGACGACATTGAAGCGAATTAGGCATATGTGGGACATGCAATGTATAAGTGAGGTACTGCCTCACGTGTTATTACTGCTCGTTCAAGTTCCAACCGCTGGGTTTCTATGCTCGCCTGGACGTTCCGTTAAGCAGCGAGTTTAACTCGACCCCGGAAGTTACTCACATAAAACTCCGGATGCAACTACAATAGGATAGCAAGGCCTTTGGTTGAAGACACTGTTTGATGTGACGATGAACAGAAATCAATAACGTTCATGTTGCGAGTCTTTGTGTGCGTCGGTCTATTTTTCTGCTTTGATATCCTTCTCTCTTCACCTACACAATCCCACTTTTCTCCTCACATATTGTGGCAAATTTGCCAATTCACCATATATATACATATAACCAATAGGTGTGTTACTTGTCATAGAGTCAATGAACGACTTTAATTACGCAAGGTAAGTAGCAAATTCGTCACCGTATGTCCACAAAACTGGAGCAAGTTTGAGTAGTGACGACGTATTTCGAGAGCAATATACATGCCTAATCCTCGCGAACTGAACGCTATAAACCGCCTGCCACTGCTGTGATCAGCTGCACAAATGACTTGTTCTTATCGTGTAATCCCAATTCACGATGTAACGACTGTAGCATTCAATATGCATATGCCACATGAATTGTCTCGACCTTAGGTGCTAAAATCAGCTTGTAATATGGCTAGTCTGAGAAGTGCATACACTATCGACAACCGTAAATCCACTTTCAGTGTTCTCTATCCCATACGATAGAGTAGGGCAACCTTTGTAGGACCACCTTCCAGTAGGTTACTACTCCGATTCATTAATAATCAACACTGCGCAAACAACTGGGTCATACGACAACAGCATCCAAAGTAGTGAGCCCGGTCAACCGCAATCTATCCTAACACCTTTACTCATACATTTAGTCGTCCAGCCCATAGAATGAAATGAACGTTAACTAATATCTAGCTTACTGATAGCTGTCTTCGTTTCACTGTACCAATTTAATATTTGTTCGCAATGTGGAAAACTCTTAGAAGAACCGAGAAGTGAATATAACTTCGTCTGTGGATTCCGAAAAGGAAATGGACAGGAGCAGTCAACATCACCCAGCTGGCTCGGACTACACATGAAAAAGTTATGGCTCATGTTCACAAGTGGCCACACTCTTCCGTGGGCACTGGCTGAATATCCAAAGATCCAAAGTGAATTACAGCGTGGTAAAAACGGTCTTGCTTACGAAGCAGTGCGGATCGGTTGCGTGATTTTCACTTAATACGGTCCAGAAATTCAGTTAACATTTCAGTGGACTCAGCAGAGCTCGTCTGAATTTGGTATACGGGAAGCCAAATACAAAACGTTGGCAAGTGTTTGGGGGTATGGTAGACGAGCTGATTCACGAATTTGCCACAGGAATTTAAATGGGAGTGCATGCGTGTGGATACTCCGGGGCGACTGGCTTAGTGGTGTAAGGTTATAGTGAGTCAGCCACGCATAAGAGGTTACCTAGCCACCTAGTAGATCAAATCGTCAAAAGTTCAAACCATAAGAACAAAGTGTACGAACATTCCCTACCAATACTCCCAGCTCAGATTGTCTGGATAGTTCAGAAAGATCCAGCTGGTTTGTACCAAATGCAATTTCAGAATTTACTAGGTTGTTGCACGATTAGAGCACCTAGATTTCTCTATTCTTTATTGGACACAGTCAGATTTATACTGCACACCGGTATGTCCGGCTCAGCCATAATATTTCGCCAGCTCGTATAAATCTTAAGGCAACACAGAGAACAGCTGAAACGCGTGTTGGCATTGCAAACCTACGGCATCTGTGACACCAGAAGGACGTTCGATCATCGCTGAACTGAAGGGCATGTAATGTCTGCTAGCAATCCGTTTTGCTATATGATTCGGAGAATAGGCATAACTGTGAAGACATAAAGGGGCCTGCTGTGACAGGCCATCGTTGCCAACGTCATTTAACCAAAAGCCAGTGAGATCATCGCGCAATTAACATGGGCATTTGTCAGCAGGTCTCAGAAAAAACGTTGGCACGAGATCAACCTGTTATTTCACACAAAAAAGCAGTCTTTGACGGTTAGGTCATCCAATCCACACGCCATCTAAAACGCTGTGCTACTAAATACAAGAACTTGAAATTAAATGCGTAAGATCGATGGATGTCGCTCACCGGATAGAGGAATTCGTGATAGCACAACGCGCCAGGTAGAGAAGACATCCGACATACCACTTTGTACAAAGTGATCGGCGACATTCATCGACATTACGCAGTTAATTTCAAGTTAGTTGCTACTATTACTCAACATATTGCATATAGCTTTATTTCCTCCAGTTTTTCTTCGTCACTGTTCCACTCCTGCAAAAGTGCTGGCCGGTCAGGCTCGTGGCAGTTAGCGTATCTATGTGTATGCTTTAGGGTCTTCCAAAAAAGAATGAGCACGCTGGAAAACTAGTCCAGTCTTTCTGATGCACTTTAGGACCCAAAAACGAAAACATCATGCCGAACTTACCGCGGCTAACATAGGCTATCATCCTTTATCGAAAATAATGGCAATTTGCCTGCAGCTGGGCTATCTGTTGGAATGTAAATATGCTTCATAACATTACAATTGTCAACTGCCAGTAAAAAAGGTCACAAAGACCCAACATGGTGTTCAAGGAATATATATACACAACACCAGGTACTTGGGCTTCGGGTTTGCTGCCACTTGATATTTGGTGACTGGATACCGTCAACTTACCGCAGCCCAAACAGTAACAATCACAATCACTGAAGCTTGAGGCCGCAATCGTATGAATGCCGTTAGAAGTTGAACCATACGGCGACCGGCACTTCAATGCACAGTAAACTTCAGTAGGAAGGAGACGACTGCATAGATAAGCACGACTCAAATAAAAGCTACATGAACACGATTACAAACTCGACTGAGAGGCCGCGGAAATTGAAGACAGTTATGGGTAATTTCACCAAAAAAACAGACATCAAGAAAACAGATGAACAACGATCCAAAACAGTTATAGAAATACATGAAGGGCTTGTTCACATGGGCGGTCGAACCGGTCGGACTATACAAAAAGTGTGTCAACTGAAAGACGATGTAACTGACTTTCTGCTTTTCACTCTGGTAACTGACAAAACATTGCGAAAATAAACGGGATCGAACCCACATGTTAACAAGTCCACATTTGAAAGAGGTTGAAAAAGAACAAGCGGAGATTATTCATAGGAACTTACCGTACCGTCGCCAGTTCCGTCTCCCTCAAAAGTTTTCAAATATTGCTTCAGAATCGCGTCCTCAGACATTTCATTGTTTTGGTATTTTGCATTATGTCTTACTTGGTACACTTTACGTATATCGTCCACCTGAAACACATGAAACAAAAGCATGATCAAAAAAGTACGCTACATTAGCACCGAAACAGAATTTCGGTTACCTTAATAAGCATGGGATAATAAATGTGTATACCTTCAGTCAAAAATACATAGGTTACACTTACCTGAGACGGATGCTGTGGACTTCATTCTTGCAATCGAGCATATCGATCGAAATGTCTAATATACACGTGTGAAAATTCAGCCTTCACTAATGGGTTGGATCACTTTACACCTTCGCACGGCATACAGACAGTGAGATTCTCAAACCCCAGAAGGCGTAAAAATGGTATCCATCAACTGATTGATTTATAGAAAAGAGCAAGGATAACATCTAGCACAGCATAAGTATTGGTGAACAGAAGGCTTCTTGACATTAAATGCAGTCAGCACGCCACCCCAACCACCACCACCACCACCACCACCATAACTCAGTGCTCGTCATTATGCACCCGTGAACACAGAAGGTTTACTCAGCCGGTAGACACCTTCGAGCAGGATATTCCACTCATGGACACAACCTCAAGATCAGTGTGATGGGAAGGAAAAGAGTTGTTTCCACATCCAAAAGGTAAACAACCCGATAACGAACAGATAATGTTATTGTAAACTGAACATCACTCACAATACGTCACAGCTTCCGCATTTCCGAGTTTCACTCTTGTTAAAGCTTGTCACAACCGGGGGACCACGAGACAACCATGTTGGCCAATACACCACTAACTCCATACTAGGCGTGACCGAATTGTCGTACGTGGACAATCAGTTACATTTCTGGTAGTAGCGCTCAGATCGTCAGAAAACCTCGGGAGGCGCAGATAATTTTATAAAACGTTTTTTTCCCATGCAAAATTTGGAAGCTAAATGATAGCCTCGTCACCACCTGTGTAGTAAACCGAGCCTATTGACTGAACAGTTTATTTGATCATAGAGCCAACAAACGGCAAAACATTAGAAGTCTATCCAGGCATCCAAATAGGCTAGTTGAAACGTAGCGGAAAATGTCTTATCTACATTGGGGTCATCTCCAACCGTATGAAGAGCACAGCAACAGCAGTTATCGTTGCGGAGGCAGAAGTAACTCGACGTTAAACAGACAACGTCATAGACTGCTCTGCTGAAGTCGGCATATTGCGACGGAAATCGTTGTACATCAAGGTGGTTTTATACGGTAACACGAAAATTTGGTCATCAGCATCCAGCTAGACCAACGGCGCACAGGGAATTTCAGAATGACAAACGCATCCCAACACTTGACAGAATTTCCGTTAACTTACTGTAAACTAGAGAGATCAAGGACGAGAACTATCTTCCAAAGTGCGCTCACCGCTCTTCTGGAGTGCATCCACATATACATTACCTGTAAATGTGGCAACACCCAAAGGGGCATGTCTCAGCAGCAGCCGTTAAAACAATCCGTTTTCCACGCCAGAAAAGTCTCGAGCGGTTTGCTGACGACAATGCAATTGTGTCTATCTGGCTATGAAGGAAGAACGAGGCAGCTGACGATTCAACTGCGGACCCAAGCAATGCGGACAAAAGGAAATTCCGTATCTCTCATCATCAACTTGCTGAATGTTTCCTCGAAATCAAGTGCGGGTGATAGAAAAAGCAAGGTGGGTTGATGTGAGGCATAAGTGATGCAGTTCGGTAAGGGTAAACTGCTTCATTCCTTCTGGAAACTAAGGCGCTGCTGGACGAGAATTCCGTTTTCCGTGCACACACGTCAGTCATAACGAAGACCTGGTTCAAACACTTTGGCAGCTTATTAAAACGACCCGTTGCCACTGATTGGATGGCCCTGAACAACCTGTTACAGCGGGATACCAAGGAGACTTGTTGGTGTCTCGGACCGGGTAGAGTCTTTCAAGGCCATTGGAGATTTGCGAAAGAGAAAGGGTACGGGTGATGACGGGTTGCTGGGGAAACTTGGAAGCAGTTCTGGATCGTGACCAGCTCCGGTTGGTTAACTCAATTTGGCGGCAACAAATAGTTTTACAAAAGTATAAAGGCGCTCTTATTGTCTTTGCTTGACGTTAAGGGAAGCAAGCAATGCACAGATATTTGTTGGAGGCTTGGTCAGCTGAATTACACTGGAATGATTCTGATAGAAATCATGCCCAATCGACTAAACTATGAAACCTTGGGGGCAAACGTTCATGAAAATAAATGTGGATTCTGGATCAGTCGCAGCACTAGTGGCACGGTATTCGCCGCTCGACAGATCCAGAAAAAGTGCCAGGGGTGCAACCGACCATTGCTTACTAGTTTGTGGATGACACCAAGGCGACTCCAGAGTCGTGAAGCATTGCGAACGGTGCTTAGTAAGTATGGCTGTCCGTCAATTCAATTAAAACGTGACCTACGTACATGAATGAGAACGGGCAGTCGTGTAAACAGAATTCGGAAAATTTCAGGTGTCAATGATGTGAAAAATGGCCACGCCTTAGCTCGTCCCCATTTAGGTCGCAGTTGGCTACGATACCAACAGCTGCCTGAAGAACTCAGGGGACAGTGCTCCGATAGAATACTGCCCAAATGGTCATCTACTGCCTAGTTGACGTGTCGGTATTACATAACGGCCAAGTAACTACACGGTTCGAACGCTCTTTTTCGCAGATGACAGTGCGTCATTTGCGCACGCTGAGGAGAAACGCTAACGACTTTTGGCATCGCAGTATCCAACTTTGATTCAAATCTCGGGAAGTGTAGGCCATTTTATTTCTTACAGCCTTTTACGGGAGATTTTTTTGCCAAATCCTGAAAATCGCCTCAATGAAGATATTGTGGATAGCTGCACACATCACTTCTGCTCGGATGACAAACAGTCGACGGATCTGTCCACAATTTACAAGTTACCAGTCCGTGTGGCCAACGCTGGTGCTGTCCTGAAGACGCGTTTGGAAGAAAGACAGAGTGAAGATAAAAACATACTTGCTAGTCTAATGTACAACGGCGCTGTCCACACTGTTATAAAGCAGTGTAACCCGAACACTGTATCGGTGGAATGTGGGGTATCCGTGTTGTTTCCATCCACAATGTCCAAAGTGTACCTCAGATATTCGATGGTCAAACATGATTCCGACAACTGAGTTACTTCACCGAACAGGCAAAGACGGAGTTGAACAAGTGTGGGTGCTCAACCAACGCTGCTGACTTAGGAACATCCTTAGGATGGCCCATGAACGAATCGTAAGGCAACAGTTGTACAGTTACTTGAAAAAGACAATTAAAAGCCAAACTGCCAGAATCTATATCAGGATGCCATCCAAGCAAAACCGATCCTAGATCGTGGAAGGGTACAGATTTGAACCGGAATGCCTGGAAGAGTGCGATTCAGATGAGAGTCGGAAAGTTCAACGAGAGGTAGCTGCTTGACTGTGAATTCAGGCGCGCGGCACACAAAGATAGACTGATAATTCATACCTCGTCTGTGTACATCAACTCTCTCACTTGTTCCTCTGGAGCAGGTTACGGTAATCGAAAGTCAAAACAGGTTCCGAAACGGACCCGGGGACACCACCCACGGTACTTGGGGCACTGGTAAACACGATCAGTTAAAAGTTCTTTCTTCGCTCATCCGGTTGAAAGTGACCACAAGGTGATTACTGATCAAGCCCGCCAAGTAGTTCGGCGCGTGCCAGGTAACCCAGTATTGTCACCAAGAGCGGTTTGTTCAAGCGCTGCACCTCCCACAACCACAATTACACCGGAGTGACGACCGACCTTTGCGGCCAAACCAGTTTAAGTGTGAGACGCAATGAGCCAATTGGACCATCTTCAACTGTATGGCCGGTAACCTAGTTCTCCTGCAAAAAGCTTCATGGAAATCTCGACTCAATTCTGTAAACTCCTCATGTAAATGTACCAGCCCGAAAATAAGTATCGAAAGAAATATGTTCACCTGTGTTACATTCCCATTATCGCACTGGGCATATTTGGAACACAGATTGTTCAGACGTTGCAGACAGCGAATGCATGTGGGGTGCCGCTTACTACAAAGACGATGATCTAACCACAGCAGCTTGGCTGAACTGTGAAGGCAAACATGTAGACTGGTCGTTTACATCTTATATCTATACGTCCTGGTTTGCTCATGATTTTTATGGGATTGGCCCGATGCAGCACTAGCAATTATAGCACACAGTCAATCAGTGCTGTTGGCAAAACTTTTTAAGCCCTCGCCCCATGAATGGAGTGTTTTCATGACCTTGCATTCCAAACAACAATAACCCGAAACCAGATATGGACAGCTGAGTGCGTGCCTACAATTGCCATTCACAGCCAATCATGACGCCGAGTGAAGCAAGACAGGAATCCCTCAATCTTACTAGTTGTTTCTACAAGTTTAGGATCGAAAATGTTGTCAAAGTCACTCTCCCGACCTATACTGCTACCTTGACGTGGTGGTCGGGCTTGTGTACTGTTTTGATCCGGCGGGCTATGCTGACTAGGACTCCGGTCCTTCCAGGTGCAACCTTGTCAGACAGGCCAAAGGGGAGCAGTCAGACGAAAAGCAGTTACACTCATAGGATTGTATGTCGCACTGCTGACCGCGTAGGAGTGCTTAGG
>QNGE01001422.1:0-16521 GCA_008508345.1 Paragonimus westermani | reverse complement strand
CAACTGTCTCGAGCGTTCATCACTTCTAGTGGTGTTCGTCAGGGGTGTCCGATTTCCCCCTTCCTGTTCAATTTTGTCATGGACGACATTCTGGAGGGTGCGCTTCGTGAATCCAGTGGGCTTGGTGTTGAGCTTCTTCCTGGCGCTAGATTGACCGACCTGGAGTACGCGGACGACATTGTCTTACTTAGCCCTCTGCCGAAGACATGCAGACCATGCTGAACAAGGTGAGTGACCGGGCTGGTTTGTATGGAATGTGCTTCGCACCTTCAAAGTGCAAAGTGCTGCTTCAAGACTGGAGAACTTCCACCCCTACTTTCTTTATTGCTGGTAATCCGCTTGAGACTGAGGACAGTTTCAAAGTCACTCTATCTGGTTCGTTGGATGATTTGATTGAACGAAATTTCGATAGAAAAGTGTAAGATTCACATTATTTCAGCTAAATGGTCATGATGATGAACAACTCATACGTAGTTCAACGTATTTTAAGCAGTTTATCATAATGCTGAGTTGGCAATAATCCTATCATTAAACTCGGTTAATTTTACTACTTGCAGTTACGACATGGCCATTCATACTCAACAAGCAACACTGTTTGCGTCATAAATTAAACGCACACTGAACACAACTCAGCACATAAGGAAGCACTAAGGTTGACGGATAAAATTTCCTTTAGTTCGATAAACGTGAAGAAATATAATCTGATTCCCCAACGCCAACTACATTAATGAAAGTCTAGAAGTGAAACGCAAGCTCACGGAAAGCCTGGTTAAGAAATGAGGGTAACTTAGCAAAAGCTGAATGGTTGGAAATAAAAATTTACTAGGGAAGTCGTTCCATGATAAACTAAAACAGCGATCGGTTATCAGCATTCATCGGTCAGTTTTACCCTTGAGAAAGGAGCTAAAACGTAGCATCAAAGGTCAGCAGTATTCGACTTGTCTCTAGTGCCTCTCAGAAACTCACTAGCTTAATAATGCGTCAGACTGATAAACACAGATGGAACTAAGCATTGAAACATGCGTGCCTTTGGAGTGCCCGTAACTGCAGCTAACAAGCCAACAGCTCTTGACGTAATGCAAGCTGCGCACATGCCCGTTCAGCCAAGGATTCCTATTTCTAAGTGCACAACTGCTTACGTTCAGCTAATCCCTACATACATATGTTAAAACGCGTAAAGGCCATACGCATTGACAAAGGTGCCAAAGTGCGGGAAGAAAAAAGGTAATGTGTGGGGCGAAGAAGGAAGAAGTCAAAACGACGCATAAATAAACTCGAAAAAACGGGCGCTATTGAATTCTATTCGTCGCCACGTCAGCCGGCGTCCTCATTTAAAGATGTTTATTGTACTCCGGACCCCAACCAGAAAGCCGGGAGTGCCCTATTGAAGCAAACTACGCTATGAGTGCTTTCATACCATCAACTTAACACATATGCCGATTACAAGGCAGCCGCAGCCAGCCTAACCAATTACTCGCAAACACGATGGGGCAGGCAGTAAGTTAACATTAGTAAGATGATCAGGCCAACAGAAACGGTGAGAAGAGATCAACATACTTAAGGGTAGCCAAAGTTTATCCGTTCAGAAGACACGC
Source organism: Paragonimus westermani (assembly GCA_008508345.1). Classification (NCBI taxonomy): domain Eukaryota; kingdom Metazoa; phylum Platyhelminthes; class Trematoda; order Plagiorchiida; family Troglotrematidae; genus Paragonimus; species Paragonimus westermani. The sequence goes on along the minus strand of QNGE01001422.1, from coordinate 14,926 downwards.
TCGTGAACTTTGCCACTGCTGACATGGTGTTCCCACCAAACGCCACCAATGCTTCGGAGACAGCGAAAGATACTCTGTGAATATTCTCTGCGCAAAAGGACCAGCGAAAATTAGAGTTGTACACACGGCCTTTCACAAAAAGAACACCATCCAAAAGTCACAAATGGTGTAGGCAAACGAACGTCATTCCAGTATTTGCTATGGAATTTGTATTCTCATCAGACATTCCATCAGCGCCGATATAACTCCCAAGGTACAAGAACATCTTCACAACATCCAAATGCTTACCGCCGAGGGGAAATAAGGCGCAGAAACCTAACGCAGAGAGTAGCCATCCAATAAAGCACAATCTTTATTGTCCAGCACGCTAGTTATCATGCTACGCGCGCGCTCGCGTTTATGAGCCATCATTCCGGACCAGAACACCTCCAGGTTTCCGCTCACGCATCGTGTGCAGTTCTGCCCGGTTTATGTGCCCGATCGGCGCCGTCTATCGGGGGGTTTTATACTTGCCATTATTCGCCGGTTGGTCCGATTTCGTTGAGCAATGGCTCATCCGGTCGCTCTTGTTCTCCTCCATCTACCTACGCTGGCCTCTGATCGTAGTCCACGACCGCGTCGCGATATTCCTGCCGGTGATGGAATAATCGCGCCTCAATTTTGTCGTCCCTTCTCTTTTGCCTGCCACGTCTCGCCCGTTGGTCCTATCCAGTCGAGTGATGACTCAACCGGTCGCCACCGCCGTCCCCGATCCGCTCGTGCCCCTCCTCCGCGTCGAGGTATTCCGCCGAGTGTTGGAATACCCACACCTCCGGCCTGGTTATCCACCATACTCGCCCCGCCTTTAAGGAACTTGCCGTGATTGTGCCAGGGTGCCAAGTGTATACCATTGATCTGTCACCCACAAGAACCTTGGTTGATTTGGAAACTCGTATTCCTGCGGTTTGTGATGGTAAATGGTCCATTCCACCGTCTTCTGAACTTCCCTGCGCCGGGTCCGGATGTTTCCGGTCGGCTTTAGTCTCTTACTTTCACCTGGTCTCCGATCCTGAACGGGCGCCATTTATGAGTGTTGTACCTCACGTCGTATCTTTGCTCATTCCGGCGTTGTCTTTCTGTTGTCCGTTCAAGAGCAGTGTGTTCCAGGTGTTGTCGTTCTTGTGGCAATAACTGCCCCCCTCCGTCTCTGGACACGCAGACATCCAAGAGAATCCTTAGCTCCCTCCCGTATGTCAGCTCAAATGGGGAACTCTCAGTCGTTGCATGCTTCGTCGTGCGATACTCGAAGAGAACATCCGTTAGTCCCTCTTACCAGTTATTGCCTCTACTATTGAGCCATTCCTTCATTGTATGATTGAACCGCTCCGCCAATCCGTTCGTTTGTGGATGGTACGGTGATGTTCTCAAGCGCTGAATTCCCCAATTCCTCAGCATCTCCTGAAACTGCTGGCCTTCAAAACACGGGCCCTGGTCCGTGATAACTCTGTACGGTACTCCGACGCGAGCCAGGACGTTGTTCATGAAGGCGTGTGCCACCGTTCCGCTCGTTTGATCTGCCGTTGGAATGGCTTCCACCCATCGTGTGAAATGATTAATCATGAAGACTATGTAGCGATTTTCATTTGAACTTGTTGGGAGCGGACCAAAAATGGCTATGCCCCAGGTGTGGGCAGCCTCTTCTGTTGCGATCGATTGCATGGGAGGTGTTGTGGTCACTGTCTCTCGGTTCTGTTGGCAATTGGGGCAGGCTCGAACGAAATCACCCACATCTTTCTGCATCGTGGACCAAAATGCCCTCCGCCGCAGTAGGTCGTACACGCGCTTTTGCCCCATGTGAACACGTGCGCTAGCCGAATCACACGTTCCCTCTGGTCTACTGGGATAAATGGCAATCTTCGAGGTCGAAGTCCCATGTGCACCTCCACATCGATGACGAGTTGGCCGTTCTCCAGGTGTAGCCGGTCCCAGATCTGTAACAGTTCGTTCAATCCTGAAGTCAACCTCTCGGGTTCGGTCCCTGCCAGTAGATGTTCACATATGTCGCGTACTTGAGGGTCTTGCTGCTGATTGGCCAAGATGTCCTTATCGGCAACCAATACTGTATTCACGGGTATGGCTTCAGTTAGCAGCTCACTTTCCTGTATCGGTCGCCACAATGCATCGGGTGCCTCATTGTTTGTACCGCTGACATGTCCGATGGTAAAGTTGAACTCTTGCAGTCGAAGTGACCAGCGCGCCAGTCGTCCGCGCGGATCCTTCGCCGTCTTCAGCCGGATCAGGAGTTTGTGGTCGGTCTCGACATGGAAGGTGGTCGCTATCAGATAGATCCTCTATTTCTCCAGCGCCCAAACGATAGCTAGACATTCTTTTTCCGTGGTGGAATACTTTCCCTCTGCTTTCGTTAGTACTCGGCTAGCATATTCGATTGTTCCCGACGGTTGTGAAAGAACCGCCCCGATTCCGATATCACTCGCATCAACTAACACCGTGAATGGCTCATTCGGTTTTGGGATCGTCAGCATCGTCGAATGCTGGCAGCTTCCTGTTTGAGTTCGTTGAACGTCACCTCCAAGTCCTCGGCCCATGCAAATTTCCTGTCCTTCCTCAGCAGTTGGAATAGTGGATATGCTTTCTGAGAGAACCCCGGCGTAAATTTTGAATCGTAACCGACCATTCCGAGGAAATACCTCAGTTGCCGCTTTGGCTTTGGTGTTGAGAAGTTCTTGATGGCTGTCGATTTCTCTGGCAGTGGTTGGATTTTTCCATTACTAACCGTGTGTCCCAAGCAAACGATTGAACTGCAGCCTATTTGACACTTTCTACTACTCAGTTTTAGGCCGGCTGCATCGATTCGTTGCAACACTGCTCGCAGCCAGACCACGTGCCCTGGCAGTGTCTTGGAGAGCACAACGATGTCGTCTCCGTATACAGTTACTCCCTCCCAATCCCCCAGAATGCGAAGCAGGAGACGTCTGAAGGTCGCTGGGGCATTGCACAGACCAAACGGCATTCTAAATAACTCGTACTGCTGTCCGTTCACGCAGAACGCAGTCTTCGCTCTGTCCTTTCGTGTCATTCGTAGTTGCCAGTAACCGGAACGCAAATCAATGAGGGATAGTACTCTAGCCTCGTGCAGGTGTGCAAAGATCTCTTTCATCTGAGGCATCGGGAACGCGTCTTTGATCGTCACTCGGTTCAGCTCTCTGAAGTCGACACAAAGTCGATAGGTTCCACCCGCCTTCCTAGTCAACACGACCGGTGACGAAAATGGGCTGCTCGTCCTTTGAATGATCCCTTTCTCCGCCATCTCCTTCAAGTATCTTTCCACCTCTGGAATCAACTTGAATGGAATTCTCCGGTAAACTGGTCTGCACTCCTTACCGGGCTGTAAGTCCATCGTGTGTTCCATCCACGTACAGAATCCGTATTGGTCATCCGCGTTAGTAAGCAAGTCAGCAAACTAACTAACACACTGCTTGATGGCTGGGATCGAACACTCTGGCAAAGACTTCATCGAGACGCCTCCCACTCGGCACCGACCCTTGGTCTCTTCACGATGCAACTTCACGACATCCCCATCAATACGCAACTCGTTTCTCTCCAAGTCTACGCCTGCTTTCAGTTGACGTAACAGATCGGCGACTATTATCGTCTCTTTCACATTATCAATCACTAACGTTGCGTGGCGTAGCCTGACACTACCTATCTGGATCTCAACATTTTGTGTCCCCAGTACCTTTAACTTCGTCCCTCCGATCGTAACTACATGCCAATTACCGGGCTTAACGGGCAATCCTGGGACTCTTTCTGTAACCGATGCACCCGCTCCCGTATCTACTATCGCACTCTTTTGTTCCCTCTCAACCAAAACTTTTACTCGTGGGATGCCCCCATGATAACCCGTTACCACCGAAAAACAAGGATAAAGACGTCTGTTAGGGCACTGGCGGGCAAAGTGTCCCACCCCATTACAAACAAAACACTTTTTACGGCGAGGTTGTTCACGTGCTCGTCTGACTTGTCCTCTTCTTGGTTCCGCATTCATCTTCAAACCTTCCAGTGACTTCTCCAGCTGCTCCAACTTCTGTTCGAGCCCCGTGACTTCCAGCCGTCCAACTTGCGTCCGCATGGGTTGGCGTTGTGCAATTTCGACAAGCCGTTCGGTGTCCGTGATCCCACAAGACTCGGCCATTCGAATGTTATCCTGCAAATCCGGCGGCAAACTCTGGATAAACCGCTCCCTCACCAATCTGTCTTTCGTTTTCTCGTCTGCCTCCGGTAAGGCCAGCGTCAACTGTCGTGATAAATATTGATAGTGAACCATGGGGTCCTGAGTGTCGCAAAATCTGGAGCCGTAAAACTGATCCATTGCTCGTTGTCGGTCTCTTTCCTTTGTAAACTCGTGAATCAGTGCGGCCCGTGTTTCTTGATATGTTGTTGCGGCCTTTGTCTGTTTGCTCAAGGTATAGACAGCTTTCGCGCGTCCAGTGAGCAGCGTTCCCAATGCTGTCAAAAGTTGTGGTTCACTTTTCAACCCATTGCACGCCGCAATCGCCTCAAATTCTGACAGCCAGTCTTCCACATCTCCGTCCGCAAACTGATTTGGCCAAGGTAACTTCATTGCGTTGTGTTCAGGGCACGGCACCAGTGTAGCGAGAAGGCGTCCAATAAAGCACAATCTTTATTGTCCAGCACGCTAGTTATCATGCTACGCGCGCGCTCGCGTTTATGAGCCATCATTCCGGACCAGAACACCTCCAGGTTTCCGCTCACGCATCGTGTGCAGTTCTGCCCGGTTTATGTGCCCGATCGGCGCCGTCTATCGGGGGGTTTTATACTTGCCATTATTCGCCGGTTGGTCCGATTTCGTTGAGCAATGGCTCATCCGGTCGCTCTTGTTCTCCTCCATCTACCTACGCTGGCCTCTGATCGTAGTCCACGACCGCGTCGCGATATTCCTGCCGGTGATGGAATAATCGCGCCTCAATTTTGTCGTCCCTTCTCTTTTGCCTGCCACGTCTCGCCCGTTGGTCCTATCCAGTCGAGCGATGACTCAACCGGTCGTCACCGCCGTCCCCGATCCGCTCGTGCCCCTCCTCCGCGTCGAGGTATTCCGCCGAGTATTGGAATACCCAGGGAAATGTTGGTGGATACTTCAGTCTCGAAGTCGGGTGCCTGGGATCAGCTCCACACTGTGATATTCGCAGTCTGTCATGGCATACCTTAGATCGTTTGGAGTAGACAGTTGGGCTGAACAACCCTGGGATGTTAAGGGTTGACGACACGCTTCCGTAAGCCCTAAACTTGGCCCCAGTTCTGGCGGTAAATTGCTTCCGGTATGTTCACATACTTCTCCTCGATGAACTCCCAGAGTACAGATCTATCAACTAAATCAAAAGCCCTCTGATGTCCAAAAAGCAGCTGAATGCGAATTTGTGATCAGTACAGCCATGTTCAATGCAAAACCTAAATCCGTCACCAAGGATATGCTGTTCTCCTGTTTCGCTTAGCCTACGAAATAAAAGGACTGCGATAGGCTGCAATATGAATCAGACTAATCCCTCTGTGAGCTGCACGCGAAGTATGTGAGCCTTTTTGAAAGTGAGAACGATGTTAGCCAACCCCCAGTCATTTGGAACAGTCTCACTGGTCCAGAGTTTTCAAAGTGAAACCGTCGGCTCTTTAACTAAGGCTGGACCCTCACCTACTAAAACAGCAGGAAAGAATTCGTCTGGGCCGAGCGCTTTGTGACGTTTTAGTAACCTGATCTCATATGAGACGTGTTTTCTAGGGCAGAGAAATGAGTGGACACAGACAGGGCCCAAAAGTGTATCAAACGGCGCGGTTGGTCAGTTTAACTGCGGTTGGCAGTGCTCAGCCCAGGACTCTATTGGTTTCACAGAGTAACCCGCTCATAATTGGCTGCTTGCCACCAGCTGCTGGCACGAGATGGAAAAGCTTTCGAGTCCCCAAGAGCAGCGGCTTGTCTTATCTCGACAGGCCTCATGATTCAATCACAACTGTCTCCAGAGCCTTCCGGGCCAAGTTAAGCTCGCTGTTTAACGGAACGTCAAGGCGAGTAACAAGAAGTTCTGGTGATCGCATAGAAACCCAGCGGTTGGCACTTGAACGAGCAGTAATAACACGCGAGGCAGTACCTCACTTATACATTGCATGTCCCACATATGCCTAATTCGCTTCAATGTCGTCTGGTGGATAAGGAACTACACTAAAGACAAGCGTAAGGCGTTTGTGTCCCTTCCAGATCAAAAACGTCAACTTGGTTGACGATGAAGTGACCTCCCACCAAAGCATACAGCAAAATTGACACAAAACAACGCCTAATCGGATTCCGCACAGGTGCTCCAGGTTGGCTTGTAGTCTTGAGAACAGCTAGGCTACCAATAATTGGCAGCCATGTGATCAATCTGTGTCCTCGACTGACTCGGCGATAGAGGTCATCGAGTGACACACTGACAATTAGAGCGTCGGGGATTGGTACTTGTCAGTCACGGACTGTTATCCGCACGGAGCTACAGCAAATGTTCATCGTTGTCTATTCGACGAGTACCGTAAGAGTGTGGACAACCTACGTCACGGTTATCAGTGCTTAGTCTGTCTTCTCGAACGTTCAAGTTTTCAGCCAGCACTACTACGATGCCCGTGTGCTACGCCGCATGCACAAGCTTAGTGGGATTGCGGAGAAAAACATTGTTTGAGTCTGGATTCCCGCCCGCATGGGCATATGCCGTAACAACAAACGGGCCGCGTTTGTGATGCTCGCCTCCCGATGATCTAACCGTATCCTCGAGCCTGTCAACGCAGACTCCTGTCGAGAGATATCCCGCCAAGTAACACTTTACGCGCGTGCGCTTAGGACAATCGCCGGAATGGCCAGTGGCTTGAGCCACAGGGTCTCCAGACACGCGCATATTGTACGCCTGCGGTGAAGCAGATGCCGGAGACTATAGTTGTAGCACGGAGCTAGAATCCTGAAATCGTGCTTCAGCGAGGTAACAAGTATCGATGGCTAGGGTCTCTAAAATAAGTGCAACAGCTGTCCGCTCACCTGTATGCACGTGTTCAAGTGAAGAAGTCTTGGTGTTTGACAAACTTTCCTTCAGGCTATGACCGGGTCATCACCAGGTAGTTACTTGACAAAAGAGGAGAATGAGACCACTTGGTTCGGTGCCGTAGAATGTGACATGACAGCAAAGCCGACCACCGACAACTTGGCCGAAGGGATATCACAGGAGAATGAGTCGAGATTCATAAATAATGTAGGTCTATGAGTTCATGGTTGTGGGAACAGGAAGGCCACCCGAGGTGGTTGAAACGTAGAGTATTACAACTTGCTCGTAACTTTGTGTTATTCCCAATCTGTTTATTAATAGGATAGTTCTCGGATGCTCATATCAAAGGGCTTTCACTTGAGAGGCCCCACCAGGAGCCGTCAGTTCAAAAGGAACTTAACCAACAAGACAGCGGAGCGAAGCACTGCCACTGGGAACCGGTGGCCTTTAGTGGTTCGATTCACACGCCTTTCGGATAAAATCTATCCACTCAAAATGCCTAGTACACTTCGCAGGAGGTTGCGACAGAAGCGGTGTAGCAGTTCGGAGATTCACCAGGGAAGTCGGGTATGGTGAAGTAGATCATACCAACCAGGGCGTCCAGAAAAGGGCTGTTGAGACGCTTGCCTACTGTTGCCGGGTGCCGGGGGCCAAATTGGTTCACACGCCCTTCGAAACGGGTCCAGCGATTAGAGATATCCGGTACATCTTGCGTACCCGCTAGAGTCGACGACTACCGAGGTTATTCATGCGCCTGCCTCGGGAGTTGTTCATGATTGGCGGAGACTGGAGATGTCTACACGCCATACGAACAGCACAATAGACAGAAGGAATGCTGTCCGGGAGTCTGTGTACCCCTGTTGAGATGCCTGAAACCTTTTTGTGGTGAGGTGACATGTCATGTCGTAGTATCGTCAATCGGCTTATGTGGCAATCCATAGGAGATCTGGATGCCAACCGCGTACCTGTCACACCCTGGTAGTAGTACCGCTCCCTGTCCGAGACTGTTTATTCGCCGAGGTTTGTTCTCGTGTAGAAGGCCGTTCCTCAATCCGCAGACTGGGGACAGGCCCGGTGATGTCGAGCTAACCCACCCGTTTAATCGGGTATTAGGAACCAGTTTCTGTTTCCCTTAATTAACTGCACTCGTTTCATAGGTAACCTATCCAAACAACAATAACATCACTGGGCAAAAACTACCATCATATGTGTAATATTCCTCGCAGGAAGGTGGACCAGCCATAAGAACTCCAGGCCTGGAGACGATCTGAAGTACCCAACCTAAAGGCCGTTGACTTCAGTTGTAAAATATCCGCACCAAATTTAGTACGAATGAAGTTGAACAGCTTAGGCGTCGTGTTTAACATGTAATTGATAAACAGATTGAGAATAACACAACGTTACGAGCAAGTTGTAATACTCTACGTTTCAACCACCTCAGGTGGCCTTCCTCAGGAATGTTGTAATGGAACCGGATTTCGAATACAACACTCCTGAGGAAGGCCACCCGAGGTGGTTGAAAAGTCGAGTATTACAACTTGCTTGTAACGTTGTTATTCTCAATCTGTTTCTCAGTGCCGTTGATTTCACTTCTCAGTCGTCAACGGCTGATCTCCTTGTGTCTTATTTCAGTGGAGTAAGGCCTGTGTTGACTTTGCGCGGCGTGGTAAGCGATGTGTTCAGTCTCAAAACATAACCACATAAATCCGCGCATTTTGAGGGTTTAGGTGGGCAGGATTGGTCGACCCCTAGGGCAAGAAGCTCGTCTCCTAACATCCCGGCTTGAAGCTCAGTGATGATGGCTGAAGAGGATAAGTGAGTGTAAATATGAATTGCCGGACTTCAATACGCTTTCCAGCCATAATCACTAGCAGTCATGTTTTGCAGTCATAAGACAATACTGTCCTAACTGCGGTTCAATAGATGTGATTTCATTTCGATTCCGACATTTCCGAAAAAATCCACCTCAAGATGTAGAGCATTGCTCTAGTCATAAAAGTATGGATTCGATCCCTACACTCCCGTTATTTAAGTTTTTCATCACAAGTGGAAGCTTACTTATATTATTCCTGCCTTCAAGGATAGTAAACACAATCAATCTGGTGATTACCGTCTAATCGCCATGCTGTCCTGTTTATTGGAAGTGCTGCACAAGTCCGTATGTGACCTGCTCCATGAGTATTTATCCCCTCATGACTTCTCTACTGGCATGCAATATGGTTCTAGGAAAGGTCCTGACCAGCAGGGGAAACCGGCTGGCTGGCGTTGACTTCATTTACCCTTATCGCGCCAAAGTGTTTCACCAGATGAACCTTTTAGTTCTGATTGGCAACCTTCACAATTATGAGGCACAAGACAACCTCCTCAAGTGGCTGGAACAGTTTCTTACCAATCGACATCATCGTATACTCGGTAACTGTGCATACCTCAGTTACCAAGACATCTTCAGTAATGCGTTCAAGGTTTTATCCATCGTGCGCCTTTGTGCCGTATCAGTCACTTTCCTCTCTTGTTTTAGTTCTCAACGGCAGTGCTTGCGAATGACGTTAAAACTTGGCGGATACTAGACACTCAATGCCAACTCAATTATACAAAAAAACATGGGAGTCTTGGCCAAATTGTCTATGACGAGTAAGCATGAATTCAATGTAGACGCCTGTTGAATAATAACTGCTATATAAATAGCCTCCTTCTCCAATCTGTTTCTGTACAGGACGGCAAAAACTTCCAATTCATAGTCCTTATCTAGCTACCTCAGCATGTGTGCAAATGTGGAAAGGACTAGCAATACTACCCAAGCGACTTCTCGGCCAGCTTGAGCCTTCTTGTTTCAGGCTTCCGTATAACAAAATCATTCGGCCTGATCTCAACAACTGNTGGTCTGCTATTTGACATCCCTCTCTTAGGAAGAGCAAAATGTCAATAGAGAATTTAGAACGGTGCCCCATTAGGTCAGTTCGTAGGGTACAAATAAAACCCACGGGGCACGTCTCACGAAACTGCATGTGTTCCCTGCCCTCTCATCATGGCCTTGAATCTGGCAAGAGGAACAGTGGCTCGGACCACCGCCCACCCCAACAATGACGAGGAATATTCTACAGTAAAAGTTACCAAGAAGGTTAAAAATTGACAAAAGAGAACCACGTGGAAGAACTAGAAGTGTTATGGATACAGGAACGCCACTGACTGTGGCACATCGCTATATTGGATGGCGTTTCTAACCAGCGATTTGGGTGACTACGAGGACTCCAACCAGCCAGACAACAGCTACAGACTTCGTTCAATGGAACAATTAGGGTCCTCGTGTTTCGTGACCAACATGTTGCTCAATAACCACGCATTTTTACCCAACCGTTGGTGGTCTCAGTATATAGTGTCCCGAACGCTAAACGTTCACGTGGTACACGAAGTACATAACCCAACCATTGCAGGCTGCGCAACGCGGTCAGTTGACCAGTTGATCGCACATCCGAACACTCCAGAACATGCGCCGCCAAGTGGGGGTACTGCTCACATGAACAGTCCACATAAGGTGGACTAACTGGCAGAGACAGCGATGGTCAAACACGAGTCTGTCGACATCTTCGTTGGGGACGATCCACGTTTCCGAGCCATAGAGCAAAACAGAAAGTACACAAGCATCATATAACTTTCATTTCAACAAACCAACGTACTTTCGACGCCACAGATGACGCAGGCTGGCAAAGGCAGCCCTTGCCTTCGCTATTATTGCCGATATCTCATCAACAACATTACAAGCTGACGAGGTAGTTATCGAAATATGTGAACGTGTCCAACAAAGAACGTATGAGTAGGAATGTCCCAGTTTTGAGGCAACATTCTGTACTTTGAAGGCGCGAAGCGCATTCCGTATAAACCATTCAGGTCATTCACCTTGTTCAACACGGTTTGCATGTTTTTGACAAAGGAGCTAAACAAGACGGTGTCGGTCAACCTAGCTCCACGGAGAAGCTCAAGATCAGGTTAAGTGGATTCCTGAAGCGCACCTATCAGAATTTCGACAGTGACAAAATTGAACAAAAAGAAGAAAATCGGGCAGCCTTCACGGACACCACTAGAAGTGATGAATGCCCGGGACAGTTGCTCATAAACGCTCTCTGCCTGGCGAATAAACAAACAGCGATCTCAACAGACTCACTTACTTCACCGGCTCTCCGTTGCGAAGGCGATTCCACAGAACGTTACGAGCAACCGAATCGAAACCAGTCTTTAGGTCTACAATGACCACGACCGATGGCGGCCCATGAGAGAACGGATGTTCCAAGATCTGTCACAAGATAAAATGTGAGCAAATCGTCCTCGACTGGATCAGAATCCTGCCAGTCCTTCACGCATCTGACTTCCTCTGGGCTTAGTGAGCCGATGTAAAGTGAGGCCAGTGGGTGGCTTGGATGCAACAGACATTAAACTGATCCCTCTCTAGTTGTCACATAGAATTCAGGCACTCTTTTTAAAAACGGGAATTAATGTCGATTAGCGCCAATCACTTTCAGTATCTCAAACCGTCTAGAGGAGTTTCGTCAGTTCTTATATCAGCCTTTCACACCACTTGTCAAAGCAGATACAGAGAGGGTATCCTGTTCAGGACCCCTGATGAGTTTTAACAACTTACGCTCCAGGGCCACTTCTGCTTCCGAATGAGGACCGTCTGGAACGTAACAGCAGACCATTCAGGTCCCGTCGTCCACATGGTCTGATTGGGGCCTGCTGAGCTGCTGATCATAATGTCCAGCCCACGTGTTAAATCAGCGCGCTTGACTGACAATAAATGAACCATCTTTTCCAAATATCGATATCGAATCGACCACTAGTACAACCGCTGACCAGGGAAAAAAGCCTTCTACTATTCCCACATGAAAGGCTCGTTCCATATCTTTCAACTGTGTGGCCAAGTGGTGCTCACGGTCTTTGCGTAAGTTTCCAGTCATCTTGCTTTTAGAATCTCGACGACCGTCATCATGTGCAGAATCAGGTGGAATCGAGCGTCGCTTGTTCATGAGGTTTGTCGACGTGACATAAACCCAGTTCTGTCACAACCGCACAGTTCATTAGGAGCATACCTCTCCACAATTTTTCATGGCTGCTGCGATTTATTCCCAGTGTCTGTTAGGTTCCTTCACCTAGCTCGAACTGGGCGTTTTGTCAACCAATGCTTCCCGATAGGCGTTCTTTACACTCTCGTCACTCGAACGCCAGTTACGTATCTTGCAATTACACGTGTACAACTTCTGGATAAGTGAAAAAAACGGACACGCACAACGGCATGACTCGAATCCAGATGGTCGCTCCAAAAATGGACGATAATCGTTAACAGAGTAGCGTCACCTGTAACTGACTGCCATGTGATCGAGCTGTGTCCGCGGCTGAGAAGCACAGGGAGGTCTCCAGATAACAGTGCCTCTTCCTGTATTGAAATGAGGCGCTCCAAATATAAAGACAGTGAGTGGCGCACAGCCGCAACAGTCTTTCGCCATTATCAGTGTGTTGTGATCGAACACCAAACATGCCTCCTAAACGCTTGTCCTCTGAAGAAAGACGACTAAGCCGAACAATAGAATCACCATCTAGTATGTTGATCTCACGGTGTTCAGCCCACTTCCGAAGGTCAACGAGAACGCCGTAAAACGCATCCTTAGAATCAACCGAACAGCTGTCCGTTAGGGCGTAAGTTGATATAATAGATATCCACCATCATCATCGCCATAGACAAAAATGTACCGGTGGTTCTCACTGATGATTAACTGCTACACAACCATGGAAAAAGTACACCTTGTACAGAAAAGGAGAAGAGAAAAGAAAGGGAAGGGAAGTGACCCAACTACAAAAAACAGCTACGTCTACATTCAAACAATCAACAGCAAGATGCCGACATCTTGCAAACAAACCAAGCCGTAAGTGAAAGTAAAGCGTCGTCAACAAGACAGCTTCCTTACAGCTTTCGCTAACCGGCGTCATTAAGTGCACTCATTTATTCCATAGTGTAGGCATTAAAGGAGCCGATATTTACCAGTTTTCTTGGCTTAATAAAACGACCATTATCTTACAGCACAGAAAGGGCAGAAAACTTCGGAGGTAAAATAGAAGTCGTAATGGGTGAATGATGTCACTTCCAGAAGGATGATAACTTTTGAAACTTTCCGGCCGTTTAGGGCGGACGACTTGAGGGACCCCACTCTGAGTCCCTGATTCAAAAGTCTGATCTGCAAGACGACAGGATGCAGAATTTTCTTGGGGGACCACACATGTAGCCAACGACTCAATATTCTAACCCATTTGTCAGTGAAGAACTTGCCTAGCCCAAGGACGCAATAAATGAGACATCAATTCTGTTTCTGAATACTGCTGTGCACAGTGGATGTATTCGAATCTACACCAGGCTTTCAAAGGATGTTTTTCGATCGTACTGGATGATATACCGGCGGTCGCGGCTAAACGTTGATACCGGATGGCCCTTTGTTTGACGGTGCCTTTTCTGAACCCCTTCTTCCTGAAACGGAAGACAGTAGTGCCGTAACTACAGGAATAGTTCTCTTGCATGTTCATAGGGTTGCGTCTCATTACTTAGGCAAATATACGCAGTCTGTAGTGCGAAATACACTTCCATGAATGCATTTGCTGCCAGTCTGACTGTTGCTCTTTGTCCTATCTAACAACTGCTTTCAGTTTTGTTTCTTGTCATGGCCCGGGTGCTGTATCTGTTCTTCACATTCCAACATTACGGCGCTCGAGCCGAGGTATAGAACTCTAAAAAGCTGTTGTTTTGTTTCCGCTAGCACCTCACTCTCAGAAAGTACCAGATTAGATTGTGCATGGAAACGTACGAACGTTCGCACGCTACCCCCTTGGGGCATATGATCGCACTTGTTTGTTCTCAAGTCTTCTGGCTTGTGCGTGCCAGCGGTGCCGTACTCACTTTCGACTGGTCCTCGTGCTCGAAGGACGAAGCCTCGGACGACAGCTGTCGTGGTGCATCAGTGTCGTTTAGCATTTCACTAGACTGCAACTGCAGTTGGGACGTTTGCGTCAGGTCTGCATTCATTCAAGGTTTTACTTTGTGTTCACTTCCGGTTACATATGCCTGAGAATTATATATTGTTACGCGTACGCACTAAAATTTCACGGGCAGTTAAAATATTTAAAAATTCGGCAACGAGATTTGCTGAATTTTCACATATGTGAATACATATATGAATAGAGGATTCGAATCCTCTATTCACATATCCAACGATTTGCACGGTTAAAGTAATTTGCCGATATGTCCGCATGAATGACCGTATTCGGAAGAATTAGCTGTAGCTATAGGCGCATTCAACAATTAACTTAACGGTGCATACAAACACACCCAAGTATATATATTTAATTACAATTAAATAAGTACACTCACAGTTAAACGGCCATCACCAGAACGGTCCATCTTCTTAAATGCCATTTCTGTTATTTTTAAACGTGATTCGGACATCGGAGGCTAACGGAAATATAAACTTCATTAACAATATGCCAACAGACTCGCAGTGCTTTTAGCAATTCATCGAAGACAATACATCCACTATTGTCCCGATCAATCAACTTGAATAATTCATCGAATTCCTCCCTGGAGAGCTGGCATCCATAGTCACGACATCCTTTCATGAATTCCTCACGAGAAAGTGTGCGATTTCCGTCGTCATCCATTATTCTAAACATGCGCCCAAAACCGTGGATACCTGTCGCCCCTCTCAACAAACAGGAGGCACGAAGCTTTTCTATTACTGATTTCGACTCCGACAGCATCTTCCTTGCAGTCGCCTGCAACTGACGGTTATCTACTTCGGCCGCAGACATGTTAAGCGAAC